>QQSS02220500.1:0-10810 GCA_003687565.2 Craspedacusta sowerbii
GGGGTGACTTGCCACACACGGATGAGGTTATCCGTGTACCCTGCGAACAATGTTTGACCGTCGGCGGACCAAGCCAGCGAGATGCACTGGGGCGGTCGGCATTTCGAGCTGAGGGAGATCACTTCGGGCTTCAGCTCGTCAACAACCTGCTTCGATTCCAAGTCCTAAGATCAGGAAAATAGGACTCCGTCATAACGCAAACAACGGCATCGTTTAGACGGACGATTAAAGAAAAGAAGCCTCGGGAATGAGTAAACGAGGTTTTATGTTCAGCGATTTTCCGTTAACAAGTTTGACTTTGATAACTTTGCAAGCAGGGACGTAAAAGCTGCCAGTTTAATATAAGATGGCAAAAATGTTACTTAACTAAATTTTTACTATTTTATTAGATTATTGTTAATGAAAATATCCGTTGATGCACCCTCTCAGAGGGACTATAGAGAAGGGTGATTCAAAACTGCCTAAGGTAAACCACTGCAGTGGTTTGAAACGTGGCTCCTGGCATACGAAATTGCTCAGAGCGTTCGTAAAAAGCAAGGCTGGCACGCGGAACGCGATAGGGAATCAATGTAGCAGTAACCCTGGCCTGAACTGTTTCTTGTAATACTCACCCAGACCTTGATGCTTGGGCCCGTAGCAGCACACAACCAGTAGCGGTTCGGGCTGAAGCACAGGGCATTGATGATGTCCTGCCCATCCAAGGTGTACAGATGCTTGCCCTCGTTCAGGTCCCAAAGCATGGCCATACCATCCTTACCACCAGAAGCACAAAGCGAACCATCGGGAGACACGGTTACCGTGTTCAAGTAGCCCTGATGTCCCAGATGATTGGTCTTCAACTTGCAATTCGTGAGGTTGAAAACCTGCACAGGAATGAAAAGGATAGAGACCAGCAGGGTTTTCTTCAACAGAACAACAAGCACAAATACTGCATAAGCACATGTAACGTATGTCAAACAAACTTGCGTATATTGACGCGCTTGTGTGTCGGTATTTGCATGTATATACAAATTATCACGGGCTGATTAAGAGATAAACTTCAATAAAAAATATGGGAAAAATCAAAATAACACTAAATTCCCCTAACTTTCTTACCATTTAAATTGCGTTCTGCAAGAAAAGGGGCTGTTGCAGAACGATGTAACTGGCACACAATGCCATGTGAGTACACTCATACATACTTACGCACACACCATTTTCACATCACAGAAGCATTAAAATGCTGGAGGACTAAGAGTTCAGAGGCAGAAGGATCGACAAGATTCCATGGGGGCACTGCACAGGCTGGGAACAAACAAGAAGACAGTGTAAAATAGAGAACCAGGGGGGAACATAGAGGCATCAAAAACAATCAACGAAGAAGCCTGTTGTGTTTCAGGTTATTCTGGAGGCTGACTAGTTATTTGTTAAAGGTGATGGAGAGGAAACAAATGAAGCAGTTCAAGAAAAGAAAGCTCCCAGACGAGACTATAAACAGCTGCCCCCAAAAGAACCTCAAATTAACGTACTCATGAACTTAGAACAGGCAGTCAAGTGCCACCCAGCCTTGACCATGCGAGAACGTTGAACATAGATCAGAAATCAATAGAGGATGCTAAAGCAAGTCAGTAAACCAACTGATCATTCAATCTACAATTAAATAAAAAATATGCCTTTAACCTGCAATTGGCATGTTAAGCTTACAGAGGCTTTGACATCGCATTAACACTTGGATGGTCTCAGTACTAGGAGCAAAGCAGATGCCGGGAGTAACAAAATATTTATACAGAACAGGTGAAACCACAAGATCTGCAGTCGTTCGGTGCTTCGCAGAGTGGGTGCAGAAAATTGCGTGAAAGCATTGTGCTTTGAATACAACAGCCAGATTACTAGTTATTATTCATTGATCAAGCCAAAGCTGACGGAAGATCTTTCTCATCAGGCATGTCGCCACCACGTACTGACACTAGCTACGGGGCTACATTTGAAACAAATTACACAGGCTTTTCCACGGGTTTTGATCCTCATCTCTAGGATGCTTGAAGGCCACTACCAGTTCGTGTTCTGTGACAGCTTATCAGATGCATGAATGGAGTCTTAAGGAGCACCATTTAGATGTGACATCCTGGAACTAGCTGAGCAGCCAAGACTGAGTTCCTTGAGATTCTAGATGAGTTCTTGGATATTCTTTTACTTATGGAGATTTCAAGCCCCAAATGCCATGCATTGGCCCCACGGATATCTGGCGTTACATACTTGCTCAAGATGTAGCAATTCTAGCTGACTACTCGAGAAGGCAATATGAAATCTCGGAGACACGGTTAAATGTCTTGTCAGAGTCATGAGCAACTGCCGCAAAACACACCATTTTGTCAGATAAAAGAATAAAACTTGCGCTTTATTAGCGGTATACATCTGAGAAACTGGTAATCTTAGCCCTGTTTGATATCCAAGTGTCACACGGATACAACAAGCAACTAATGCATGCCGCTATGGATTTAGTAGCCCCTAACCACAAAAAAAGGTAGAGCCAAAAGTTGTAAGTATTCCCTGGCACATAAGGTACTCTACACGACAGACTTGAAAGAAGCTATTCCAGTTGCATGGTATCATCCCACATTCAGCACTAACAAAGCCCGTTCTTGTTGGGAAGAAGATGAATGGCACATAGGAGAACTTTAAGTATTTACAGCATGAATGACAGGACTGAGAGAAGGCTCGCACTGACTCAGGGTTGCAACCTGACAAAGACAAAAAATGAATTTCTCCTAAGTTGCAGTGGAACATAGTTTTTTGTCCCATCCCACATTCAGCACTAACAAAGCCCGTTCTTGTTGGGAAGAAGATGAATGGCACATAGGAGAACTTTAAGTATTTACAGCATGAATGACAGGACTGAGAGAAGGCTCGCACTGACTCAGGGTTGCAACCTGACAAAGACAAAAAATGAATTTCTCCTAAGTTGCAGTGAAACATAGTTTTTTGTCCTGACTTGGCTAAAAGAAACTTTTAAGCATACTTGATTTCAAGTCGTCGATAAGGGAAATTAACACGTAACATCATTGCAAAGAAAGAAACGAAAGCTTACTTGGAGCACCAAAAAGTTTATAAAAATTATATTTCTGTTTTTACAGATTGTCCAGCTGAACATGGGTACTACAGACATACACAAAAGTCCATTTAAATTGCAATACTACCAGGACGTGTCCAAATAAATAATTAGCCGTAATGGCATTATTCCTGATCTGATTGCAAAATAATAATAAACATAAAACTTCAGGGGCAAAGCCACAGGGGCACCTATAATATTAACAATGATACTAACTTTACTACACAATGCATTCTTCATATTAGGAACAGAATGGATTAGTACCTGAGTTACCTAAGTACATCCATTTTTGGACTGCATGCCACACGAATACACATGCACACACATGAAAATACCAACACACACATCTAGGCATTTCAAAGCATTACCTTGACCACCTTGTCCCAGCCACAGGAAACAACAATAGGATTCTGGGTGTTAGGAGAAAACCTGACACATGAAACCCATTCTGAATGGCACTCATCACCTCGAATAGTGTACTTGCACTGTCCAAGAGTATTCCACAACTTAATGCTCATATCTCTGGAGGCTGACACAATTTGACGATTGTCTGCTGAAAAAGCGACGCTTAGCACATCCTTCGTGTGTCCAACAAACTGCCGTGTTGTCTTCCCACTGCAAGAGGACAATATATACAAGTGCACAATTATTTTAATGCTGCATGGTTAAGAAACAGCTATGCACCCCATGGTCCTACCAAAACAAAAAACACACCATACCATAGTCATATCTCTTACCATGTTCATAATGCCTTCAAACAAACAGGATAAGCTACTAAACCACAAACAACAACAGAGTTACCCAGTAAATTTGCAACATAAATTTAAAACATCTTCAGACTTACGCTTGCAAGTCCCAAAGTCTTAAGGTCTTGTCCCAAGACCCAGAAAGTGCAAACTGTCCATCAGAGGACATCACTACATCAGAAACAAAGTGATTGTGGCCACGAAGGGCGCGCTTTGCAGTGCCATAGTTTGTTTCATCTCGACTGAGCTCCCACAAAATGAGAGTTTTGTCTACAAGAACAACACATTCAAGATTTGGCTTTAGACGGGTCACTGGGTAACTTACAAATAAAAAGGGATTTATAATAGGAAGCAAATCAATAACAATAATATAAAACCCCACTAAAAGAAACGAGAGTATGCTATTCTTACTCACTTAAGGTAACATTCCGAATGCCATAAATGCTATATGGCCCATCCAGAACGTCACAAATACTATATCACTTTGAACTAGAAGTGTACAATTAATAACGCTGTGCTATTCTTTAACTTTTCTTTACGCTAGCCAACAGCAGAAATTTAGCTGAGATCTTGCCCATAACAAAGCGTAGAAAAAGCTGAAATGAACAAGTGCATCTACCAGGCAAAAACATGGACAGCACAATAACAACAAAGAGTCTTCTTATGCCAGAACAAAAGGCCGATGTAGCAACTAAAAATGAAGGCTGCATCGGTGAGTTTACTCTGGCGCAATCAATTTAGCAAGCATGTTAACAATCAGAGCATGAAACTATCTCACAACTGACAGTGAGGCTTGCAACAATTCAAAAGGATAGAATTATAAACCTTGTTGAGCAACTACCAAGCCACAACAAACAACAGCAAACCTTATAGATCAACTAAGAAGCCGCAACGATAACATAATTAAAATAACATTCTGAATGCCATAAAATGCTATATGGTCCATCCAGAACGTCATAAATATAACTTCGCTTTCAACTGAAAGTGCACAATTGATACCGCTGTGCTATTCGTAAACAACTTTTCTTTATGCTAGCCAACAGCAGAAATTTAGCTGAGATCCTGCCACAATATAAGCGAAGAAAAAGCTAAAATGAACAAGTGCATCTACCAGGCAAAAACATGGACAGCACAATAACAACAAAGAGTCTTCTTATGCCAGAACAAAAGGCCAATGAAGCAACTGAAAATGAAGGCTTCATCGGTGAGTTTACTCTGGCGCAATCAATGTAGCAAGCATGTTAACGATCAGAGCATGAAACTATCTCACGACTGACAGTGAGGCTTGCAAAAATTCGAAAGCATAGAATTATACACCATATTGAGCAACTACAAAGCCGCAACAAACTACAGCAACAAAGCTTAAAAATAGCTCAGACCGTACCTCTGGAGGCAGACAAAATTATATCTGGTGCTTGCGGCGTTGTAGCAATCTGAGTAACCCAACCATTATGGCCCTTTAACGTTCCACGTAAGGTCAACTGCTCCATTTTTAGAGTTTTGCTCGCAGGGATCTAAAAAGATTTTTTTCCGTGACAAACTGCAGCACCTTGTCGAAAATTCGACAGAAAGGACTGCGGAGAGCGCAGTTTCCAAATTAAGGTGCGCGGGCACGGTTCATTCCATAGCCCTGTAGTTCCAGAAGTGCAATGTCGAGCTAACACGGGCAAGCTGGCCCCTGATTTCTAACCAAAGCAAAACACCAAATGATGCATAGTTGATGTTATTGAAACTGCTCTGACTTGCATCAGATATTGCACCACATGGTGGGGTCCCCAGGCTAGAAATAACCAGTTTTGGCATGTGAGCCTACCATGTGTAATCCGAAACTTGATGCATGTGAAGTTTTCAGGGATAAAGTTAAGACAAATTTGGACTTCCTAAAAAAGGAATGGCCCAGCTCAGAAGTGGATTGCAAGTAACAAGCAAAAAAAGTTAAGATATTTGGTAGTAGTTGCATGCCAGGCAGTTATATATTTTATTGTTACTTGAAGTTTGGTGTGCCACTGAATCTAGCATGTTGTACTGCTGTAAAAACTAACGATTTCGCTACATTTGCTTTTTGCCGTTTTGAGCTCGAAACGACAAGCGACCCAGGTACCAAGAAACCTAGAATCTTTAAAGCGTTGTAGAGCGTAGTTCTTGTTAGGCCAAGTTGCGATTCTCAGGCCCTTATGGCATGAAAGTGAAATTAAAAGCTGATTTCTAAATCATGATATTGCCTCACAAACAATTAATTTGATTTAAAACTCTTAATTGTGGTTGTGGCAACGCCGCGGTGAAAAGATTTAGACGTCACTTTTCAGGCGAGTCTATTTTGGGCGTACAAGCGATCACTTTTTATCATCAGGAGTTTTGTCATATATTTAGTAGATAAACTATAATTTAAGGGAAAAAATAATTTTTGAAATAGTGGCGTTATTTCGTTGTAAAATTAATTTTGACTGTGTTCTGTGGTAGCAGAAGCATTTTTCGATGCGGCAGTATTGGCGTGATGGTCATTCGTGGGACTATATTTACGCGATATACTTGGGCAGTTAGCTTAAAGCAGCATTTTTTCAGATGCAAGTGTTCCGCCATTAAAAAACTAGGCAAGCAGTTACATATTTCCGCAACTATAAGATAGACTCATAAGTATGCAATCATTTTGTCCAGCTAAGAAGCATTAATACTCATGCTAAATAATGTTAGGCTTTCTCTTGGTTATATGCGGAGTAGAATTTGCCTTGCTATTTCAGAGGCTTGACAATGGCCAAAGGAGTCCAGCTTTACTTCGAATTAGTTTTCGGTTTGATATCAATGTGATGTTCATGGTAGCGGTTTTATTGCACGTAAACGGCAGAACTTGGAGATAGACGCGTTGCTTGCAAAAATACGTTGAAATTCTAATTGGTTGATGTAGATGCGTAGTATCAGAGTCCCTCGTACACGCAGTGTGAATTTTCAATGCAACTGTATGCAAAATCCAAAATGATCACCTCAGCTATAAGAGGATGTCGGCTTTTAAAGTTCATGTTTTCCAGCTCCAATAAGGAGCTGCTTCGCTCTTCGGCTCTAATGAAAGAAAAACGTTCGTGTCAAGGCAGGCTTGCAAACTATTAGCGCACGTCGGTAATTCGCTTTGCAGTAGCGTCAATGCTAGGCCTGCAATAACTTCATCTGGACCTGCGCTAGCTTTAACACTGACTTTTAAAGACCTAGCACATGCGCCAAACAAGGAGATCAACTGATCGCGGGCGTTCGCAGTGATTTCGGAAGATCTGAACTTGTCAACGGAGAAATGCAAATTGTAAATTGTAAATTGCGGTAAAATTGCAATGACCGATACGTGACAGTAAAGTTACATAAGAAACAACTGCATCATTGCTCTACGATAAGGAATAAACGCCACATAATGCAAAAATGCATTTGCTGGAGAACGAGCGATCCTTTTTAGCCAGGGCCTACTAGAATTGAGGATGCCACCTATCTGAGTTTCCGAAATAATGTTTTTTTTTTTACGAAATACAGGAAAGCAGCAATACTTCTGCCGACTGCATGTCTTGCACGTAGCATCTACGTAAGCGTAAATATTAAGATGTCGAAGTTAAAAAGCAAGTTATGTTGCAAGCAAAACAGGCATGCGTTCAATTTTGAAACCTAGGCTCGTACGCATTCCATGCCCAGAAATTCGAAGCCAACCAGCCCAGGAAGCGTTTAATTTCGAAGTCGAACCACGTTCGCATTCGATTCGAAACACGATCAAACCAAGCTGTACGGTTAAGTCATTAGATTAGATGAGATTTGCGTACAGGATTACCACGAAGCCAAGCAACACGTACCAACGAGTACCACAGGTTCATTATCATCACGATTTCATCTTCATTAGGTGAAATCTAGCAGCGATCATCGAATAACACAAAAGACAAAGTACGTCTAAACGTTTACTGATTGACTACATGTTTGTTAGACAGATAAACGTCCAACGTTTGTCGAAAATATCGTTAAATTTGGTGCCAGCAGACAGCTAGATCATGCACCGAATGCGTGGCCATCACCGATGACCCGCTTGCAATCAACTCGTTTTAGTCTTTAGTGGGGGAAATATTTGCGGTCTGTAAGAACTTATGCCTGTCAATACTATGTCATAATTGCAGACAAAATAAAAATGCTTGCTCTTTGTAGCAGTAAAACGAGTATACCTCTGCCATAGAGTAAGATTGAAGAAATCATATAGATGGCTAGTGGGGACGCTTTAAAATAAGCTATACGTGATATTTGAAAAAAACTCCCAGAGCAGCCATACCAGGAACAATCCTTTGAAAATCTCTTGGGGTCATGTGAGTCATCAACAATAAGAAGGCTGAAATGTTTTTTGCTAAGCCTATATTCTACAAGCTGTGTGCTTGCAGGCGCAAGGCTTTTCTGACAGAGCATTTTTTGTTAACGGTGCATTAATGGAACCCTTAAAATTCCGTTTTTGAAGCCCGTTTTCCAATTATTTTTCACTTAATTGATTGCGCAAGGTGTTCTTTTCTAAAGCCCCGTATTCCAATCATCGATGTTGGAAATTTTTCATATGCGCACAAATGAGAGTCGTAAACAACTTTTACGCAATGGCATTCCACCTTATGGATTCGTTTAAAGCTCTTTCTTTGTTCTGCATTTTAAATTATGGAAAAATGCTTGAGTGGCATCCTGAATCTGATTAGCAATGGCTAGCAGAATGCCTCTCCCTTTTAGGTGTATAACTTCTTGATTTCATTTACCAAGCCGCACATGACTTTGGTTCCATTACATTCATGAGGCACTGATAAGTGAACATTATGTAAATCTTACAGCAGCACATACCGAGCAAATAAATCTTTATGTTATTGTTGCTGTTGTTGTTGCTGTTGTTGTTGCTGTTGTTGTTGTTGTTAAACGAAGATTTCTGAGCAATAGAACGTATTTGTATATAATAGAACGAAAGCACTTCGTTGCTATTGAAGATGACTCGTCCAAGATTTGCTCTATTGATTTTGGCGTTCCCCAACGCTCTGTGTTAGAACCCCTGCCGTTTCCTGTTCATATCAACGATTTTCATTGGATTTTTTTCTAGCTTTTCTCAGCATTTTGCTGAATATATATATATATTCAGCGTGCACCTCGAGACACTGCTGGGTTTAGTCAAGCATGAGGCACACGGGCTAAATGTTTCAAGGTGACATTGACGAGGAACCCTGTTGGCAAGGAGCAGTGCTTAACGAAGTTTGTAGGAGAAAATTTTTCAGTTATCCAATTTTTTTTGTCAAGGAACACTCTGTCCTTGGTTAGAGATGGTAAAGCATATTTTACAAGCTGTCGATCTTTCTATCAAGCCAATTTCTGATGTTTGCTTTTGCTTAACTTGTGCTAATCTCGGTGGTGGCGCATTGGTTGGGGTAGGGAGCAATAATTCTGCGGTGCAACGGAGGCGGATATGTCAGTACAACGGAATGGAAATGGATAAAATCTTGAAAAATGAGTCAATTGCTTACAATGTTGCTCCGTTGCTCCACATGTCAACTTCCGAATGTACACCTCACCATAACCCGGCGAATGCGCGAGCCCCGATCGGAACATTTCGGGATGAGCTTGCGCTCAATGCAGAGTTAACGTTCGGTTACTGGTAGCAGACGGTCGTCCAGCGCTCAGGACTTCAGGACTATCACCAAGACGAGCGTCGTCGGCTTAACATCTCGATGAATAAACGCGTAAGAACAGATATGACTCCCATAAATATTTTTGTCTGTGTCTGCAATCGGATGGTCCACCACTCTAATTCGCTGACAGCCAGTGACTGATAAAGATACCAAATCAAGCGGTAAATGAAGTGTCTACGATGTATTGCGTTGCATCTCTCTTCAAAGTACTTTCGGGGGCTACACAACAGTTGCGTGCGCTGAGCCAAAACACACACAACTTACAGACACAAACACACACGCACATACACACTCACAAAAACGCACACACGAAGAGACACGCACGCCTTATCTTTCGTTCTTTCCTTGATGATTTTCTGCCTTCGTGCAATTCTTGATAGATTCGCTCACACTGTTGAGCTTCTGTTGGTTTACAGACTTACATTTAGAGACACGGCGCACACCAAGGCTAAGCGATACACAGGAACATCCTGTCAACGTTAATTGAACGTTTGAAGTATAATCAAGAATCACCCCACACCCCACGTCCATCACCTGCCCGTGCCGTCTGGGTGCTAGAACTCCACATCACCCGCACCCCACGACCATCACTTGCCCGTGTGGTCTGGGCGTTACAACTCCACATCACCCCCACGACCACAACCCGTCCATGTCTGCGTGATTACCGTTCATTTGTAAAACTGAAGGATTGTCAGAACGCGTTGAATGCCCATGAAAGCATGAATAGGATGGTTGTTAACGGCCTGGTACTCCACAGTCAAACGAACACCATTTATGCGCGTACGACATAACGCGCACACAGAAAACAACAAACCTAATCCAATTTTTTCAATATCTTTTTACAAGACATTCTTGCACGCACAAAATCTGAACTAATTAGCTTATAAATAATCTATCATACATCTATGAATATATGGCTTAAAAGCTGAGCACACCGTCATTTTGAGCAATTAAGAGCACTGATTACGAATCGTAGTAATCGAAGTAAGAAACGTCTGTTACGGTCTGCAGACACGTACATATGCAGTTTAGACTTGTCAAGCGACATTAACTGTCCTGCCACAACATCGATGATTCGTCACTTATCATCACCCCAATAATGAGCGGTATCCCAGTTGCCAAAAAACTTGACTTTATCACCAAGACCCCACCTCAAGCATCATAGGGTGTTACATTCTTGTAAGGCATGCTTTGAATATCTCTTCTTTCTTTCAGAACACAAACTCTTTGCAGACTAGACTGTAGCAGCGGACAAGTAAATCGAAAGTTGGAAACGCACCAGGATCTAATATATATATATATCTATCTATCTA
>QQSS02220511.1:0-10809 GCA_003687565.2 Craspedacusta sowerbii
TATATATATATATATATATATATATATATATATATATATATATATATATATATATAATTAATTATTTAGTAAATAATGTAGTACGCTATATAAAAAATATATTAAATAATAATATATATAGATGTAAGTACATACATATGTATAGGAAAGATAAAGTACGTGTGATATGTTGATATGTAATGATATATGGTATAACGATATGTAAGACATATGTAAATAATTATAAGTAAAAAAATTATGCGAATGAAGGTTATCTTTCTAAGAGGAAGCACCATGACCTATAAAGAGATATTGAAACTTCTCCAGGTTACTTGCAACAAGATTTCTAATCGAGAAATATTTATTATATATATAATGCTTATATTAAGTAATAAGATATGATTGGTGGCACTATGCTTATACCATTAGTTTTAAAAGTGCCAGCTATGGTAAAAAAAGGACTAGTTTTGTTTAATTGAATTCGGAGACAAATTTATGACGGATATCTCATGCTGAACGTAGTTGCGTGCCATAGACCACAGAAAAGTAGTGTTGTAATACAGTAAATCGAAATACCAAAGTTGCGAGCGTATTCGCAACTGAATGCAATCTAAAAACTCGCGAGAATGATGCACGCATAGAAACCATAATGTAGGGGGAAAAATATTTATTTTTACTCTTGTGGTACATGATTTGGGGTGTCTGCGGCTTCTGAATGTTCCCTATTAGTTGTTGCTTTTGATTTTGAGAGTCGATACATTGTACTTTGCTTATTTTCGTAGGCATTGAACTTCTCCAAATTATTATTAGCACTGTTGTCTGTACGCCATATCAGAAGCCGTTTTAAATAGAGTTCTAAAAAGAGGTCCTAAAAATTCTAGAAAGGTCCTTAACAGGAGCAAAAACGCAAGAGGAGTGCTGCTTCCCATGAGAGGGAGGACTGTGTTCCATGTTCTAAGACACATCCAAAGTCAGTTATACATATTCCTGTCGGTAGCCTTGCTTGCGTTTGTTTGAATGTATGTATGCCTATAACGACACCAGTGCTCCATGCCACGAAAAAACACATTGACACACACAAACGCACATACATTGTCGCTAATCTTGTACTTATGGTATGGGCGTGTCTTTATTGGTATTTAAATTGTAGTCGGTTACAATGTTGTGTCGACCGTCGTGCGTCACGTGGTACTTATCCCTTTTAGGTGTGGCAAGCTTATTGCAGTTTACGATGATTTTCTTTATCCTGTTTGTTATTTAAGTATGTGTGGGTTTTGGTCGTTCTCCTACTTATTACTTTTTGCGATCAATTCTTTGTATAATTCGTAATTGAATTATGTAGCAAAATGGTGTAAATTTGGGTTTAAAATATGTAAAATCAGAGTTCAAAACCAAGATCTACAGTCAAAACCACTGGCCTTCTCTCTCGAACGGATCTACTTCGCGACATACATATTGACACAAAAATATAGCCTTAAGCAGGGACGCACTCACTCAGCCACACACACAAATGCCATCATCCCCCACACACACACACACACGCGCACACACACACACACACTCAAACATGATACACACACGCACACTCGGACACACACAAGCACGCAGACATGTGGTCTCCGTAGGCGATTGTCAGAATTTGATTTGATTGTTCGGCGAAGAGCCAGGAGTTTCCCCGGATGCGCAGTCCATCAATCGTCAATGACAGCAAATGAAGCCAGTCGCCAGATGTTGGTTGAGCCTCTCAACGATGTAAGTAGCTCGATGCGAGCTCACAAGGGAGGCTCGGACGACTGGTCGATGCTCCAAGGATTGTCAAACTATCGTCGCACTGTCCCCTGTTAGCAGGATCACTCAGCAAACGGCGATGTCGTACAGTTACCGGTCAGGTCTTCTTCGGAGATTCGCCAAACAAAGTAGCCTCTAAATTTTTTCACATACCCACCGACCGCCACGTGGAGGCTCCCCAAGTTGGTCGGCAAAACTGGTTGTCAGAGCCTAACCACTGGGCGATTGTGCATGCCCTTCGCTGCTGTAAGCTAATCCGCTGCTTCTTGCTTCGCGCGGAAGGTTTAACGACTAGTAAATTGCATGCTTCAATCACCAGCCTGGCTTCTGTTTTGCTGTTGTACTTCGGGCCCGCAGCTTTGCGTCGTCGGTTGCGGTTGCTTTGTTGTTCATTTTTAGCAGATCTGCAGGCTCGCAGCAAGCCTATTCTTCGCCGGTTAATTGGACTGCTCGCAAATCAAAAGCTTTTATGACGTATGGACTGCTGGCAAATCAAGCGCTATAGTTACGTAACGCACGAGTTTGGGACGGACCGAGTACGTGCTGCTTTCGTGAGTCGGATCGTTCAGGATAAATTTTCTGGATCCACTACTTAGCAGCTGCGTCTGCCGTATTTTTTTTTTTTTTTGCAGCGAATAATTAGCCATTATTACACAAACAATAGCCAGAATTAATTCGATCTGCAACATCAAAATTCTCAGTTTGTTGGGCCATAATTCAAAGATATCACACGATTCAAAAGCTAATAAAAAAAATCACTAGACATGAGTACATCAACTCCTAGGCGATCCTTCGAGCAAGCAGAAGAGGCTGGATCGGACCACCAGATGAGGGAACTGGCGCTTCTCTACCATGAATTGACTGCCTTAACTTATCTGGCAAGGCCAATTTTACGGAGAGCTTTCAAGACGTTGCAACCCCAACCAAAGTGAGAAACGTATGAATGTGATAGAAGTGAGAATGTTTATATGAATCAAAGTTCACAAGATTCGCTGACGACAAGGTTAACTGGCGATGTTAATGTTTTCAAGTGTGTGCGTGTGTGTGTGCGTGTGGTGGCGCGTAACCGTACGTAAAGGTGTAAATTCAAATGTCGATGCGATTGTTACTGGATTAAAGCGGCCTTCATATGATTGAGGGAAGTAACTAACTGCTTGATAGTGGGATACAAATAGCATCCGAAACCACATTAATAGTTTCAAACAAGGTTGCTTTTCTTCTGTTAAAGTAGCTCTTCAAACAGTCGGCACCAAATGCGAAAATAGCTTACGACTTACCCTGTCCACTGGATTGGACAGTCTCCAAACTGACACCCCCCCCCCCATTAAGCCTTTCGCAGGCATCCCCTACCATCAACATTCTCAGTATCGCCACACAACGACAAAGGCGTTCCCGACCAATAGTAAGTTCCCGACCAATAGTAAGTATTATTACAATTACTAAGCATACCAGCTGCTTCAACTGATGTACTTGCTAGTTATGCATTTAATTCAATAAGAAACCGTAGTTCGTCCACCCACTGCGATGGCGTTACATGTCTCCAGCGTTGGAGACCGAAATTAGGCGACACTTACCGTCTAAACACTCACGCACACACACGAATGACGTGGCACACCGCACGCATGCATGCACACACACGCAGACAAACAGACACACAGACACAGACGAAGACACAGACCCACACGGAGACACACACACACATACACACACACACACACACACACACACACATGTAAGCCCTACGCCCTACACATGCCGCGCTTGTTTCTGGCGGCTTACTGATCACACGAGCAATATGCATCATTCAATCCTACACCATCAGGTTATGACATTTAAAAAAAAGCATCTAGCAACCCCAACGACCACAAGATTAGTGTCTTGAACTTTAAAGGAAGATAAAATTGCATTAACCAAAGCATAATAAAATATTAAAAACAGAAAGCGGCAGCCCTATTTCAACGAGTTCGCGAATGACTATCGGTTTTCACACCTAAGCATGTAGCTTCTACTAGGAGTCCCAAACTGACCACACATTAAATCCCACACTTGACCAGGGAACGACAAATCTCAACTTAGTCTTGTGTTTTGTTAATACCACGACCTTTCCATACGCATTGACGGAAAAATGCAGCAGCAGCAGCAACTAGACTAGACTAAACGACGTTACGGGGCTGGAGGCGCATAGTTTTGAAGTCGGAACTTCGCGTCGCTTAAGAAATTCCTACATAAAATTAAGCAGGCATACGAAGAGGAATTGCCATAGAATCGAACTAGCCAAGCGCCCAGGCGAACTTTCCAGCGAAAGACAAGTATCCCAAAATCGCGCACCCACAACCTTCACTTATCCCATAACTAAAAGAAGTAAATAAACTTGACAGTTAGGTTCTCCGAGAGAGGAACCTAAGATCTGGGAACATAACAAAAATCGACGACGCAATACATCAACAGCAAAGCCACAAACACTCCAACAACAAAAAAGCACGAACATTAAGGAAGAAAACTACACGAACCTACGAACCACAGTGCAACAAGGCATCTCCCTATACTTAAGAATGCATGGTCAAGGTTACTTTGCTTGTGAAAGCTAAAGCAAAAAAGTGCAAACTAAAGTCCGGCGCATCTTCAAGGCTGACGGAGCAAGAGTAACCACAGGCCACAAGGCCGACCAGAAAAGAACATATCATACGCGCTGAAATTGGGGAGAGGACATCTTTTCCAGATGTCTATATGCCTTTCCAGGAATTGCGGATCATGAGGTCGAAATATGCATCATGGTCGATGCTAGCGCTGACGCCAGCGTAATAGTTGATAAACTCCTCGCGAGTTACCTAAAGATAAACACAAGAAATTTTCCACTAGCCGACAAGCTAAAACAAGAGCCAGAATAGAATTATATTGATGAAAACATTTTTTTTAAATTTTTTTTAATAATGACAACGATAATAAACAACAAAAACAATAATAATAATAATAACATAACAATAATAATAATAATAATAATAATAATAATAATAATAATAATAATAATAATAATAATAATAATAATAATAATTATAACAGCAAGAAATTAAGAATCCGAAGACCAAATCCGCAAAAACAGCTACCTGGAAATAATCATACCTATAAAACATAAAATGATGCCAAAAGAGGAGTATTTTTACGACAAAAGCCTTGCCTTGGAAGAGTTTGCCCTGTTGCGTCAACAATTTTTTATGTGGAAAATCGCAAACGACTACTGATTCGCATTAAAAACGAATGGCATTCCCCTAGGAACTCTTCCGCAGACTTAGGAAAACGCAAAACTTAGTAGCAAGAACTAGAGTGAGTTTTCTCCATCGTAGACCACAAACAAATAGCCCCGCAGATCGCGGAGCCATACGTCGTAACATTCGCGTGAAAGCTGCCACAAGACCGTTAGACTGCAGGTGATTCGACGTCCAATACGAAACCACCGCGTACTAAGAGATGAGCGCCGAGCACAAGAGCAAGACAATATTTGTAGGTACGGCTTACAACAGCTACCGCTGCAGCGGTTCGACGGGATGGGATAACTGAGCTGGATAAACTTAGGAATTGCCGCATTGAATTCATTGCTCTACCCGGCCGCATCACGGCTGCTATCAACCAGGAAGAGAAGACGACGTATTAACGTACTCAGCGTCCCATGGTGTCAATAAACTATGCATATACATATACATAAACATATATATATATATATATACATATATATTTATATTTATATTTATATACATATACGTATATACATATGTATATATATATAACCTAACTACAGCAATTTACCTTGCCGTCCCGCTTGGTCTCGTCGGGCTCAAAATTTTTCAGAAACTCAACGAAGCACTGCGCCTCGGTCCACTCGCCGTTCTTGTACTTCGGATGCTGTCTGGCGTTGTAGACGCCCTTCATATCTTGGATATCGAAAATGCCATCGCCGGTGCGATCAGCCTTCTTGAACGCCTTCTCCACGATTTCCAGGCGAGATCCTTTAAGATTACCCTGAAAAAAAAATAATCAATAAAATAATAGAAATATCATGCAAATGCAAAAAAAAAAACAGCTTATCGGCCCCATCGAACTGATTTAACATAAAAAGGAGTGGGAAGTCTTCGGCCAGAAATACGGAGCGCAGATGATAGCAACGCGATCTACATTCTCTTTTCAAGCATCGGCCTAACATTAACACGGAGGCACGCACGCACACGCACACGCACACGCACAGACACACACACACACACATACGCACTAATTTCATACTTCCACATCCAACCATGTAAAATGTCCCAAGCCAGCAATGAATTCTTACAACACTTGCCTTCGACGTAATATAAACATTTTTTTTAACTTTGATATCATCAAGTATTAATTAATTTTATTCCCTAGGACACATAGTTTGACAACTGCCGGCACAATTTTTAACGCAGCTTATGCTAGACATGAGAGTACGAAGTAAGAAACCTCCAGCGAAGGAAAGGATCCTTCAAAGCCTAGTCTGGCTACAGCAAAATTACGATGACCTGCATGAGCCCACGGTTACTTACCCGTAAACCAACAAGGAATTCATCAAAGGAGATTTGACCACTACCATCCTTGTCAAACAATTCAAACAGCTTCTTGGCTTCCTATACGACAGAAACAAAATGCATAAGAACATGAGGTAAACATCAGGATAGCAAACAGGAAAATAAAATCTTAAGGAATACCATCCTTAGACTACAGCACTGATTACTGAATGAAAATAGCTGAAGACTGCTTGCAGCCCACAACACTGTCTTGTTAACTAAATTAATCCTTGATTTTTACAAATCCCCTCCCCCACAAAAAAAACACAAAAATATTAGCAGAAGAAAACAGCAAACAAACACCAACCAATAATGATAACTTCCACTGACAAAACTTTTGAGCAAAATTAAAAAAAAAACAAAAAACAAACAAATGAAAAGCAACTGGCTCTTTGTTTCCGACCAGCTCTTACAGCTTAACATAGTAGACAAATCTTGGTTCTTTTGGCTACATCAACACCAGGCAACTCACGACTAAAGAAAGAAAGCACTCACAGGTGGAGAGATGTTGAGCCCATAATCGTGGCATCCTTTAACAAACTCATCCAAGGAAAGACTTTTGTTGCCATCGTCGTCATAAATTCGGAAAGTGCTAAATTAGCAAAAGAGATCACAGTATTACTCAGTTCAAGGGCTCTAAAACCCACTGACTTACTTGTAAATTTGAAGTCAAATAATTATGAATAAAGCAAAATTAAGTACAAATTGAGAGCCAGGATACAAGCCACAGTATGGTGCATGAAAAGTTTCTCTGTCTTCAAAATTACCAACTAAAACACATTTTTCCAAAACTATTTATAGAGCTAAATCCTGGCATGTTGCTCCTAGTTACAGACTATGGCATATACGAACTCTTTGCAGTCTTCTAACTTATTACAAGAAAAAACTTAGCACCAAAACTGAACTAGAAACACTTGATATCAAATTCATCGTCACCCGTGAGTCACACCTAATAACCAGCAGGTGGTTCTGGAATACTTTCTTAAAAAGATTCCTCACCACTAAAATTACATGCATAACCATCAGTTGATTTCTTGATCCACAAACCCTTTCTTACGCAGGCCATTAAAAATTTAGAACATAGCATGCCACTTCCTATTCCTTAAGAGATCAATTTCTCTTAATTGCATGCTTCGCTGTTTTTATCATTAGACACGTCTCCAGACATATTGACACTTGTTTTAATAATCAAGGAATTTCCCAACTAAAAAACTGCATACCAACTGTCACACCTTTGTACCCTGGAATTCAAATACAACTACACTTATGCTGCATTCTTTCCCACAAGTTTAATGACATTCTAGTAATTCAGAAATCACATACACATAACTCATAAAAAGACTTTGCACAACGAAGAACAGAACAGAAAAAAATTACAGCGAAGTTGCTCAGAGAAAACTGCAGGCAAAAGTTATTTACTTCAAAATGAAGCAACTGAACTGAAGATCTTATCATTGTACCAAATTCTAAAAGCTGCATCTGCGTGAAACGAATATAATTATTTTTGTCTAACGTATCTTTTCCATCTGAGAGTGCTTTTGATCGGAGTTAAATTCAGAAGCAGGTATAATTCTAACGGGTTTAGCAGATTCGTTTCTCAATCAAGTGCTTAAGAAAAGAATTCAACGCTGCAACGGGGTTCAGCGGCTTTTCAGTTCAATGTGCTTAGTTACGGACCTGCACTTATTGCTATCCAACAGATGATAAGTAAGATCTCGCCTAAAAAAGAGCATCTAAGCGACACTTAACTCGATGATCTTCCGCACATAACGGGATAGCTCTTTCTGAAGACGACACCTTAAGAACGCCAAGAAATATGATCTTTTGAGGAAAAGCCTACAATCTTAAACTTCATACCGGCCGATTCCTTTAATGCCATCAGCTCCACGCGCAAGCACTTTTTTTCTAAATTCTTCCATGGCGGCTTTTATGTGTCCAAATTGTTCTTCAAAACGAAGGCTTTGATGGCACTCCCGATGCAACGAAATACAGCAAGCGCAAGGTTACCCAGCTTGACTTCGCAGATGTCCCAGAGGCGTGCTTCTAGCATTGGTCACACACACGTTTCAGAAACGCATTTTCCAATAGGTGAATTTAATTAAGGTTAGTCGACCAATACCATCTGACCAGAAAACCTGGCATTTCAAGAGCTCGTGAACTTACTGAAGTATTCACTACGTAAATTGGGCGTGGCATAGCAAGAGGAATGACGCGTTTTCCGACCTCGGTTTTCTGCTTGGCAGTGGCTCCCGTGCGGGAACCCGCTTGCGATACTTGGTAACTAACAAATGCTATGATTGGCATATGAACTACAATTTGTCATGATTGCTTGCGACGTTTGGAGACTTTCGGCGCAAAGATTTATTTTACCATGGCTGCATGGTATGGGATGCATTAACTGTAGGTGAGAAAATTTGAAGTTATCCTGAACTTCAAGTGGCGATAAGTACGTATGCAAAATTGAAGTACATTCAGCAAGGACAGTTTTCTCTGCCAAGAAGTAAGTTTGCGCAAGGCCTTCGCTACTGGCGTCCACTTGCAGGAAGAAAGTTTAGGAAGAGAAATATTGTAAGAACCTTTCCTCAAATTCAATTGCAAACTAGTCCATTTGTCAGGATTATTTGCTTTTGCAGATGGCCTTTTCGACCAGCAACTGAGCCTGAAATATTGGCACTGCCGGTCATCAAAATTTGCAGCGTGTAAATGGAAGATTTATACCCTACATTTTACGTTTGGTCAGGAATAGCAAAGATTAAAGTTTGGGAACTTTGTAAGTAAATATCGTCAAGGGACTTCGGAACAACGCCTACGCATTCGAACACGTGAATGGCTATATTTCTAAGAATCATTGCCATCATCATCGGTCGGCTGCTCGAATGTGCACATCAGATGAGTAGCTCGTTCAGGCGAGAACAAGATCTTTTCTAATCTCGATTAAGGCTGGGCGATAAATTCTACAACTTCACACGAGCTTGAGACCGTTTACCAGCTGAATTCAGCCGAGTGAGAACACGCAGTGTATTAGCACTCATCTAGTAAGCGTAGTTCATCAATATAAGGAGGCATATCTGCAGGAGTTTCATTTAGGTTTTATTGCCAACGAACAATATCAACGTGCAAACCACCTGTCGAATGTCTCATGACTCGACCGAGCGCAAGCCGTTTGATGTCCTGATTAAACATTAATGCCCCACCAACAAAGCTGCCATGTTTCACCCCTGTAGGTCAAGCTGTCAAAACAAAGCCCTCCTAGAAAATAGAAAGACAGCGAATTTATCAAAATAATTATATAAGTGGTTAAATAAGTTAACGGAAGGTAGATTAAGACTTATATGTGAGAATCTTTTGACAATGTGTCAGAAGAATGTCGGAGTAAAATCGGAGGAAATCATAGTAACGTCTTAAAACAGACATACATCCAAACCCACACACTCTCTTACTCAAAAACCCACACGCACACCCGCACACTCTCTCACACACAATCGGAGGAAATCATAGTAACGTCTAAAGAAAAACACACCCAAACCCACACACTCACTCACAAACCCACACTTACCCACACACACGCACACACGCTCTCTCTCACACACACATGTGCGCACCATCATTCAGTGTGGACCTACATCAAGACCAGCTACTGCACGAGTGCAATGGTTATCGCTTGTAAGTACTTGTCATAAGCGAACAACGATTGACTGCCACTGGTCTTATCACCTGGAACGAAGGCTAAAAGTCATTTTTAACATTTTATTAAGCGAAAGACGCAAGCTATGAACAGCTGCAGGAGCCCTCAGCGAAGTCCTAAACCAAGACCTTAAGTTACTGTTTGGAGTTATTATCTACGTAGTGCGAGACTTACGCCAGCCTACTCTTCGTATGATTTCTGCCGATTGATACCTTGCCAATAGCCAGATTAGAACAGTGCAGCTTGGTAGTGCGCAGATGGTCCACAAAGACCTTGCCTATTTCCTGGTATATTATGCCTCGATAGTCCAAGTGAGGTCAGTCATGCAGCTTATAAGGACGCATTCGCTCACAAGCTTAGAAAAGAAATTTAAGGATTGCAATATGTCTTTTCTGGCTTTGAATATAGCCTCGCAAATTTTTTTTTTTTTAAACTAGTTCAATTTTCAGTTCAGCAGTCACAAAAATTAAAAAGCGGAACTAAAATATAACGCAGCAACATAGAATACTTTTTTTTTTTTTTTTTCACCAGCTCAAAGTTTTCCGAGGCGGCCATTTTTTAAGTTCCCAGCCAAAGAGCCTTCTTTTTTTTTTTTTTTTTTTTTTTTGTTTGTTTTCCGGTTACCCGGCAGCATCAGCAAAAGGACTGGTGCCGTTATCTTACAAATTATCGTAACATACATTCATAACGATAATAAATTTCCTTTACATATAAGAAAAATAAGATTGGTAAGAGATACATTCATTCCCTGCTCCATAGCATGGTTAAGAATACTTAAAA
>QQSS02220533.1:0-10808 GCA_003687565.2 Craspedacusta sowerbii
TATGTTACAGCATAACTCAACATGAAACTATTCAAACATTTTCAGAGGCAAGGATTGGTCCTTAACGTTTAAAGTAGGGCAGTCACGTCTAATGTAGAGGTTCTCTTTGATTTTTAATGCCTTACTGCTACTTTCTCTGTCTATGATAGTGAAATCAGAGAAAGACACGTTCGTGCCACATGAGAGCATATGGTCCCGAACAGTAGTGGAGCATTGCCCTTTGACTAGTCTGCCAGTTAGTAGCGAGCGAGGTGTTCTGGACACCTTTTGCGAACATGGCGTTTGGTCTTTCCTATATATGTAGAGTTGCATCTACAGCAAGTAAATTGATAAATAACGCCAGCACTAAGGTACGACGGCAACTTATCTTCATAAGAGAATAAGAAACTCAACCTACTTGAAGATTTAAATATAACAACGAGGTTGATACCAGGCAAATGTCGCTTCTGAATCTTGTTAAGGCGTTTTTTAACTCTGACTGATAAAGAGCCTAAATAAGGCAAGATTACTTCTACTCGCTTTTGGTTTTGGTCCGTTTTTTCAATTACGGGTTTACTTTCGGGAAACTTTTTGACAGCGCAGTCAATAATAGTTGTGGGAAACGAGTTGCACTTAAGAAACGATTTTATGTTGCATGCTTCATCATGGAGTGCATCCCAGCTTAAGCATATCATGTAAGACCTATAAAGCAATGTAAACACAAGATTGTGCTTGTAGGTATCTGCGATGAAACTTTTGTAATTAGTGTAGACTCCACTGAAAGTTGATTTACGGAAAACAGATGTAGCAAAACGCTTATCTAGGCGGGTAATGTTTACGTCTAAGAACGGCATAAAGTTACAAGATTCCTTTTCAATCGTGAATCGTAACATACAAATACATTAGCAACGGTAGGACCTAGTGGAGTCCCTATGGCTACCCCATCTACCTGCATGTAGTATTTGCTGTTGAAAAGAAAAAAATGAATTTTTTGTAGCTATTTTAAGCAGTTCTCGAAGTTGCTTTTTGTTTATACCTTTCACTGTATCAGATTGAGTAAACAGGACTTCGCAACAAATTTCTCTTGTCTCATCCAGAGGGAAGTTCGTAAAAAGGGAATCGATGTCAAATGATGACATAAATATGAAATTCACCATTGAAAAGGAATCTTGTAACTTTATGTCAAGATTCTTACCTAGGTCATGTCATGCATGCATGTATATGTGTGTGTGCGTGTGTGTTTGTGTGTGTTTGTGTGTGTTTGTGTGTGTTTGTGTGTTTGTGAGTGCTTGTACTTGCTAGACATATAGATAAACGACTATCACCTGACGATTCCTTCTAGAAATCCTCAATTTTAGTATTTGCTAAGATTCACCATTAACTGTTGACTTCTTACGCATAGGCAGTATCTTTACGAAAGTAAAGTGGACCTTATTCATTTGTCCCTGAAGAATGCACGGCAAAGAAAATATTCCCAACCGATGAAGTATTCCTTCGGCGGGAACACTTTGGTGCGATTTTGCTAAAAAGCTTAGTAATGATGAAAAATGCACTCCGCCTACAAGGATTGTTAATCGCATAAGACCTATGCATGGGAGAAAAAGATGGAATAACAAGTAGGATAAACAAATACCATAAGAGACCTTAATACACTGAAACCAAGAAAATTTATTTATTGCTATATTATAACAAAACTTTGTTAAACACGGTAACTATATAAAATACGACCATGGCACTAAATAATAAAATATTAATATAATACTAAAAAACTACTTAGTAAGGTAATGATGATTTTAATGTACTCAAATTTTTAACTTATGTGGAAGCCACGCCAAAGATAGTGCCAGCGTAGAGCCCCGTCACAGTCCGGGTCAAAGGAATCAACTGGAGCTCGCAAAAAATTTTCTTTCTGTTAATGAAGTTTTTTCTTGGAGTCAATTGCCTTAAAGCTGGATGTCTTTTTGGTCAAATTATAAGGAAGGAAAAATGTTGGGATTGCCATAGCATATGCGAGGAGGACAGTTAAAAACGGGGGCAAAAACTTTTCGATTCTACAAATTCCTGCCGAATGGTTGCTGCTGTGTCAAGGACTGAAAGACTTTTGTTTAAGTTAGATGAACAGACGATAATTTATTCAACTGCTTCGGCATTGCTTTTGTGTGTCGTGAAATGGTGGTCGAGGAAAGTACGTAAGTGAATGTGTGTGTCTGTGTGTGTGGTGAGACATATTCAGGTAAGTTTGCTTGTTTGCTTGCTACATGTTAGCATGCTAAAGCAAGAACAATAACAACAGCAGCAACAACAACAACAACAACAACAGCAACAACAACAAGATATATTCCCTCCATGAATGTGCAGTAGAGGAGGCCATTTAAAAAACATAACTAAACAAAGTTTAATTACCAAAAAACAAAGCAAAACTCCAATTAGAAAATGTCATAACAAACTCCAGATATGAAACAGTGTCCATAATAAAAGAACTGCACCTCCTGCAGAAGAAGATATTCTCAATAGCCATGGCTAATCAGATCGAGGGTGTCACCTTAAGATGAGCTTGCTTTAAAACCAGTTAAACATGTCTTAAATAAGTTTATGCTATTAATTAAGTAAGGACTTGGACGACAACCAAAAGGAATATATTAATAGAAAATTTATCAAGATAAGAAGAACAGGCTAAATACTCTGCACCAAATAGAAGGGAAAAAGATGACAGAAAAAGGTTTTGTGAATGAATTGTAGCAGTTTGAAAGTGACCTTCAAAGACCGTCATCTCCGTAACGTTACCCTAAGAAGTAAAAATCACAACTGTGAACTTAATTGCCATCAACGGCGATGATTTAGATGAAATACATCAATTGAAATAGGACCATATGGCAATATAGCAAGTTTTCTAGAGAGATTGCCGTTTGTTAAGCAGTGAAGTTAATATATAAATGACCGACCGAAAGGGCAATCAACCTTTCTAATACAGATTGACAGAGTGGTCTCTTGTTAGGGAAACACTTACGTTCCTAGTGCATACAGAGGACAAATAAAACACATCGGCATTTTCTGCATACAATTCCATAGATCGATAATTACATCATTTGAATACAAGTCCAATTAAAACGAGTCGTAATAAAAATCCTTCGTTAAAATAACTACAATTGCATACACCGCAGCAAAATTAATACTATGCGTATTTAGCCATAAGTAGCGCTTGATTTCTCTTTTGAAAGTCGTATTGAATTGTATTTTTATATTGCAACGCTGGCTATAATAAGGATGCACCTTGGAATTTTATGGCTTTTGTTGCGTAGAATTCTGTATGGAAGAATAAGTTTTGGACCATTTTTTACACGGTTGACGAAAACCGGGATTCTGTAATTATAAACTTGATGAATAGTTTGAGGGAGTTTATTATTACACCAGTCGTTCTGGGAAGAGGCGTAGATTGAGTGCGATGATGTCTTCGATTTTCAAAACTTGTAATGGCGAGAAACGTGCAGATGAGTGATCATGATACCCAGAGAACGTCATTAGTCTTAAGGCTCGTTGCTGCAATTTTGCAATGTTGTTGCAATGTTGCAATGAAGCAATCGCGCCAACGTTTTCCTCAACTGAAATCAGATTTAATTAAGTATGTGAACTATCATGGATACCAGTCTACGGAGGACTGTGGTCTTTTTTCTCGTGGTGGTGCTCAATTGAGTCTTTGAGTTGTTTTTTACGTAGCAAGTTCGTTGCTTTCGTAAAAAGCGCGGTTTGTGTAGGAGGTCTCAATAAAGAAAATTATGGTATTAATTAACTTGGGAGACGACAAAAGTCTGCAGGGAAAACTTGTATTGACTGTTGTTGTTGGTGAAATGCCACGAGTATTGCCGCATGCGCAGTCCATCAATCGATAGTCGCAGCACAGGAAGACAGTCTTCGGATGTTGGTTGAGAGTTCTATTTTGCTATTATTGTCAGTGACTGGTTATCACGCGCATTTATTGGCTGCTTTGGTCACGTGCATTTTTATCTATTATATTTTGGCTATACTTGGAGTTGGGTGAAGGCAACAACAGCAACAACAACAACAATATTTATTTCTTTCCAGAAGCGTACAGTATAGGACAAACCTACAGCATGCTTATAGTCTAAATATAATAATTGAGCTAGTGCCCTTGCATATAAAAATGAAAAGCAATAATTTCCAAAAGTAACCCTTCTTGGAGAAGGGGACATTCTGCATAGCCGTGGCAAATAATCGCCAAAGAGAGTTTTTTTATGGGGGGGGGGGGATGGGCATTCGAGAGGGAACTAGAGTGGAGAGGTCGGAATAGATGTCATGTTACTTTGTAAGAAGCTCTTAGTAATGAAACAAGTTGGACTTTTACATCGTCCAGATTGATGCTGTTCGTATTGGCACTCGGATATCGCAGTCATCGCAACGCAAATCACCGTAACATGAGTTCCTCTAGGAGCTAAAGATCTCGTTACTTGCCTCAAAAAGGAGCCTCGGACGACTGGTCAATGCTTGTGAAACTTTCATCGCACTGTCCCCTGTTACCAGAAGACACTCTTCGCGAGGAACTTCCCAGCAGACGACGATGTCGTACTGTGCTGGTTAGGTCTTCTTAGGAGATTCACCAAACAGGGTAGCCACAAAAATTTGTCACATACCCTGCTTGCCAAACGACCGCCGCGTGGAGGCTCTCCTAGTTGGCCTGCTTTATCCGTGTTATATTGTTGAATTAACCGTGTTATATTGTTGAATTAACCGTGTTATCTTGTTGAATTAACAGCGTTATAGTCAGCATTGGTGACGCTTTTTATAGACACAGGAACGTCCTCATTCGCTTCTTCGAGCTCCATAACCGTAGATTTGAGTGCATACATGCTTGACTATCATGATAGCCTGATCGGCGTAGGTGTGAGGATCGCATTGGTGGAAACGGTAGGCAAAATTTGCTAACTATATATCGTTCAGAACCCAAGAAGATTGGTCTCATGTTTTCAAATAAGAGACGCATGAAGGAAACTTGGAAATAAGTCTTCGCAATCTTAGTTGAGCCTACAAACTGGAATCTCAAACATCTGATCCCAAGGAAATGGAAAACATGCCCCATACCTGTGTAGAGACCATTGCCTGCGACAATTATCATTTAATATAATATTCTGTTGAGTAACCGCACCAGATAGAAAGATAAAGATGTTACTAGGCTCGTTTTTAAATGCTAATGAGCGTGTGCGATCACTCTTTCATGGCAAAACGATTACTTTTAAGGATATGCACCATGGAGATCGTGGCATAGCTTTAGATATAAGCAGACAATATTGATTGGAAGTAGGGTTAAAGTTACCCTGCACTATTCCTTGACGCAGTTAGTGGAGTCGCTGAATAATTGCAATGCCCTTTCTAATATTGTGCCAGTTCAACATTACCTGTCGGATTGGTTACTCTACCAAGGTATCTCTTAGATTTGGGGATTCATGTCATTCTTTTGGTTTGATGATGAAATTTTATATGATTAGGCACATCTGCGTGTTCTCGTCTAAGCTTATTTTCAATACTACGTCCTTGATCTTTCCGTTTGTCTTTAGGCAGTTTCAGGTTTGTCCAAGCGACGCTTTGTAAAACTGAATCCGATCCCTCCTTTGCGGATCTTTCGCTTTAGTGGTTCCCCATAATTATGAGGACTCTCGGAGTGACCAGTTTTGAATAGTTATCCAAAGCATCCATCACGTACACTATTACAGTCGATGATGTTGTACATTAGTAAGCCAGGTTAACGACAGATGTATACGTTTTTGGTATTTTATGGCAGCCAATTTTACATCTCTGCCAAACATGGGCGTTTCTTGGTTGCTAGACTTATCACAAATCCATACTACTTCACGAGCAGTTATTCCTTTTACTAGTATTTTAATAACGACTCAGTTTTGTATAAGTAAACGTCGAAATTTTGTATGAATAAGTCTGCGAACAAATTTACAACCAATAGTCCACTCGAGACCACTGGCATTTGTAGTTTCTTCAAAACTACTGTGTCAACAATCACATTCATAAAACATTTTTCCAATTTTGCTCCTGACGCCTTGCAGAGTTAATTGCTGACTAGAACTCCGTATTGTGCAGGGTTCTTATAGCCTTTACAAACTCTTTCCAGGATGCTATAGTGATAGAAAATCGCAAAAATGCTTCATCTTTTTACCTTTCTTAGAGCGGGAAGCTCTTGGTCATATGGTCAGGGTTACATAATCCAAAACCTCCTTCAAAAAAGATAGTATTCAGCTTCCTAAAGTACTTTTAGCAGCTTAAATGTTGTGGACAAAAGTCTGACCAGTAATGTCGAATTAGCTTAAAGTGGACATTAAAGGAATTGAGTTGATGAGAGTAGAAAAAGAATTGTGCGGTATTCGGTGCTCTAGGCCACACCAAACTTTACATTAATGTAAATATGCTTCCGAACTTGTTAACTCGCATGTCATTATGTCGTACCAGTTCTCACCAGGTCGTGATCTAGTGGTAAGTGCTCTGCTTTCCACTCCGGCGACCCTGGTTGGGTTCCCATGCACGTCACTGATGAGCCCCACATAGGGCAAAACTCGTCTGTTGTTGGGTGAATGGAGGAACTGGTTAATTTCTTAACTTGACTGATTTCAAGAGTATATGTACTCGTGGGATATGAGCCTCACTGAGATTATGCAGTCCGGGACTACTTGTGCAGTCTTTCTTAGATATGTTAAGGTACAATATTTTATTTAGGGTCGCGTCATATAGAAATGACTTGTATTACCCAACTTATATTCTGAAGGAAGCAGAAAAGTTGCGCAAATTCGACCATTATCTATTTGAATGGTTAACTCATTCTTACAGTTCATTTCATTACCTCCTCCAGGTGTTTATATCGAGGAAACATATTTAGGAGAAAATCTGACATTGTTTTAAGAATTCATTCGTGAACACTTTCTTTGTTTGTAAACATTTTTGTTTAATACTCCTGTTGTTATTATTGTTGTTGTTATCCTTATCTCAAATAATGGACAACTAAGAGAAGACCAGAATAATCGACTTTTGTCGTATTCGTTATTATCGTGAATCAAACATATATATGTATACATATGTTTGATTCACCTTCTACGTAGGTAATAACATTTTTTATATAAATTCTTGTTGTTGTTGTTTCTCGTTGTTGAGGCCGACGTTGACCAATAACAATCTTGTTGTTGTGGTAGCAGCGAATGTTAAGACCGTCACCAATTCTTAAGTTGACCTTCGCACTGGCATAGGACAAACCTCTCTGAATTGTTAGATATCGTCTGATATATCCACTGGTCCGCTGATGAGATCTTGAAAGAGTCATGGGAAAATCGACTGAGCTTCTAGACGTTCCGCGCCTTTTCCAATACTTTTGGACCGAGGTGCTTGCCTGACTGGTCACCATTGAATAGACGCATGATCGATAGCTCTCCGATGTTTTCATCAAGCCTGCGTTTAGTAAACTGTTGCTATTATCAGGTATCCACCCAGAAAGGCTGTTTGCAATCACATATTGACCTGTTATACCCGCCTTCATTAATCGTCTCCTATCTGATCTAATATTCCATGGCTTGAAGTACTTAATATGATACAATACTCTAATATTTCGGGCTTAACACAGAACTCTCCGCACAGCCAGTTGTAAGCTGAAATCATAATTACTCGGATAGCGTGAATAAAGTTGCTTCAAGACTCGTCCAGTGGTTTAAGTGACATGAAAGGGATATGAAATTGTTCAAGCAATCAGATCTTTGGATAGCAATCTGGTAGAACCCACACGTAGCATTTTGACATCCCAACAGTGCAATGGATGTTATGGCCATCCTTGCTTTGATTTATTTCACGAAGATGCACATTTTTAGTAAGCTTGGGCTCATCTAAAGGATAGCAGTCCATACCCCCACGCATGGAAGTGAGATCGAATCAACACACGGTCTCTTGTGGTATTTAACGTTCTTAGTTGTACCCATCGTGAAGTTTTGAATTTGTGCGTGCATTTCGTTCAAGGAATGTCATGTTTTTTTTTATAACTCCTATTTTTAAAGCCTTCTTACTGTCAGAGAGATTGCTTGGAGGAGGAAACTTCCCAAAATTCAAATTTCAGCAGCAGAAGACAATCTAATGCTAATATAGTAGAATCAGCCCACGGTAGCCATTCTAATGTTGTTCCTAGCAGAAGCAAGCAAAACAAGATGTTTAACAGTTTTATTTCATGATGTGGATGCGACTGACCGCATTGAGGAATGAAGACCAAGTTAACATGTCGTACGTTACTGATGTCAAATCAACAATTGATCAAATGCAATTTGCCAAGGTATCATCACAAAAACTGGCATACCGTAAAGTTACCATATACTCCTCAATCTGCGATTGATCATGCAGACATGCCGCAAAGGTCAATATGGCGGCAGCTGCACGCCAGGATACTTAAGTTAATTGCCTTCTAATAATTTTTGTTTTTAATTCATGGAAAATTTCAATGGCTTGGGGATTCCTCGAGCTTGTTAAGGAAAGGGTTAGTGTTAGGGTTAGGGTAAGGATTAGTATTATAGTTAGAGTTTGGGTTTGGGTTGCAGAAAGACTTAGCCAACAAAAAAAAAAAAGATAATAAATAACATGCGAGCCTAAGCTTCTCCATCAGTAACAACTGCAGACCGGCCGCCACCTTGTAGGCATAACTTCCGCGAGATTACGTCACATCAGACCAATCGCGTTGAACCGCTTATTGAGGAATAAACGGTAGATTTATACTCTCCTGTTTCTGCTGAAAACGGTTTCAAAATAAGAAAAATGGCATCGGATGGAAACCCCCTTAAAAATAGCAGCGAACATGGAGACAATACTGTTGATGCGAGATGAGTGAAGTATTGCCCTAGTCTCAAGCCGGGCTAGGAATTCGGCAATGTTATGAGCTTACCTTTAACGACCTCGCTTGAGTTACTATCGTCTCCTGCTACGCGTACTAAACTTTTGACTCCTATCACATGTGTCACTTACTCCACAGGAGTACGTACAAATCAAGTAAGAAACTCTAGCAAAGAAAGTCCAGAGCATCGAACTCAACCTCTTATGCGTGATTACCATACCATACCTCTTGTGTACTCTTATGTATGATACTACTCTTATGTATGATAGTACTCTTATGTATGATAGTACTCTTATGTATGATAGTACTCTCAGACGTCACACGATCAGAGTGAACAATAGTGACACAGTTTGGAATTAGAATTTTAATACAACAGCGCGTTCTCTCACAGAAATACTCGTAGAATATAATATAGAATAGAATAGAATAGAAGTATTTGTTTTGAGAATGAGAGTGATTAAAATCGAGTCCAATCCAGATTCCTTAATCCTAATACACAAAAGGTACTAGTGAACATGGAGGAGAAGCCAAAGCATAGCTTTCGCAAAGTATGCATTCACTTATAAAGCACGATGAATTGTGAAAGGACTTTGTAGGGCACGATTTTAAAGATGCCATTCCAGCAAATTCAAGAAACATATAGCACAAGGTGACTATTTTACAAAAATAAAAAAACTTTGGCTAGATTTCTGGCGGACATATGTGCTAGGTTGGTTTGCGTGTACAGCATGGCCTTATTTTTATTTCTTTTGATGGCATGGTTTTCCAAGAAGGCCTTGAACCTTTTCATAGAGAACAATTCTCGACGTCCACGTGAGTGGTCTCCAAGACTTGGGGGAAAAACTAAATTCGTACGTTATATGTAATCACTATTTACTGCTTCATCTAATATCGATGTGCAGGTTTACTGCAAGGTGGTTTAAGTTCGTCCAATCATTCGTTGATAGTGGCAGGACAACGTACAGACTATTACAGATTCTCTTTGCCAAATTTGTTGTTTATTCGACAATGGTTTTAAAGCATCTGTAAAGTATTATCCTTATGTTAAAGTTATACAGAGGTGCTCAGCACAAGGTTGTAATGGCGGCAGGGTGATTGAGTAGGAATTTCTTGGTTTCAGCTTCAAATTTTTTCAGATACATGGCTTTTTTTGCTTTCATACAATTAAAGCGATTTCAAAGGTACGGCCCAAGAGTCCGGATGTCATATCTTTGCTTTGCAATGGTAGGCTTTTCTAAATAGCCATGTTTGGCTAGTCGACTATTATACCGGTGATTGATAAGACTAAAGCCTGTAGTAAATACCGAAGGAAGGGTTTTGTTTTTGTGCCTATACATAAACACTAGGGTTTGAAAGATGATTAGCTCATATATGTTCAGGATGTTACAGTGCACCATAAGAGGCCTTGAGTGAGCTAGTCTGTGGGCAGATGAAATGATGCGCACGGCTCGTTATTTGATCTCAGTTGCTGCCTCTTCTTGCGTTTGCACTCCAGCCATGTCTCTACCAGCATGGCTATATTGGGTGTTGCGCGTTCTCGCATTTTGAAGTAGTTATGACGGAGTATATCTACTTGTCTGTACCTGATAGTTCATGTGGAGGATATTCGAATAGATCATAATCAGGCAACTAATAGGTGTTTGAAGTCATATCATTTTATCTTTTACTCTTTTTTTTCCAAAGACATGTTCTTAAATTTATATATATTGGATGACGAGGGCAATTGTTCATCTAGCTCAGGGGTCTACCAGCCATACGGCTGGATACTCACGAAGTTTATTTAATCAACGTCATTACTGAGAGTAAAGATGAAGCAGAGAACTTACTCTATGACCTTCCAGTGAACTTTTAGTGGTTTTATTAATAATATATATATATACATATATATATATATATTGACTTCAAAGAAAATCCTCATTTTTTACGAGCTTTCGACAAAATCTATTGTCATCTTCAG
>QQSS02220544.1:0-10807 GCA_003687565.2 Craspedacusta sowerbii
ACATACATACATACATACATACATACATACATACATACATACATACATACATGCATACATACATGCATACATACTTTCGCATATTGCTTTAGAATGGCTTTCCTATTTTGTTTCCATATATACATATAATACGTATATATGCATATTCCTACATATTGGAGAAAAAAATTACGTTTCGGACTTGCCATTCCACTTTCATTCACAGGATAAGAGTTTGGTTGATAGGCCGAGCTCATTGGTAGGTCGTTTTTGTTTTCCATGTTCTCCATCGCAATCTTGATGTTGTCGTTCGCTTTCGTTCCTAGTTTGTTGACTTGAGTCTCAGAAGATTGGACAATTATTGGTATCTCAAGAGGACTTGTGCCATTTAAGGTCACTCCCCTGTGTCCTTTCCAATAATCTGGAAAATTGAACTGATAGTAAGCCATCAGGTAGGATAAAGTTGAAAGCTTGTAACATGGCCCAAGCCAACTAGCCTGTAACATTTTATGATCCTCTGCTTTGAGTGATAAAGATGATAGAAGACCGAATTCTTTATCGATGGCTTGAAAGATTTTACATTTAAACAAAAAACTTTCGACTTCATAATTTACTTTGCATGAATTTGCTTTGAAGATGAATGTATAAACGATGAAACAGGCGAAGAAATTGCATTCAAGTTAACAGCAATCGTTTCTAAGGCGATAATTATAAATTAATGAACTGTTCAGGTGGGAGAGGTACCAGTTCAACTATCTAATGTGCTTGTTTCAAGCCCTAGCTACTGATCCTATTTCGTTGAATACTTATTGCTCATTCACAAGAAGAGCTGGGAACTGTAGGGGCAGCATCGCCCAAACACGAATTTAATACATATATATATATATATATATATATATATATATATATATATACAATTATTTATTTGTATATAAATATCGCTCGCTAGCTCAAATTATATACAGAATGCAGAAATTAAATGAAAACGAAATGCTCAGATCAAATAGTGCTAATATCTACTACACCACTTGTGTCTTCAGTAATGTAATAAAATCACTACTATTAGCACCCTATACTTAAGGGAGGATATTCTTATTATTTGGAAAGTTACGAATTTTTCTTATGCTTGCGTACTTAATTGATTTTACTGATTTTATTGATTAAGTCAAATATACAAGTGCATTTCGTACTCATCAATGATGCCGTAAGCGTAGTCCTTAATAGGGATTCTGGTTTGAGTGCTATTTGCAATCCGTGGTTTCGAGCATGTCCTCTGATCGCAACACAGCATCGGCATGCTTGGGAACCTATTCTATTTCTCGACTCCTATTTATAGATGGCTTCTATTTAAACTTTCTGTCCTATCAGCCCTCTGCTTTTATTCCATTGTTTCATTCCCTGGCCTTCTAGTCCCTCGTAACATCCATTCTTCAATTGATCAATCACCATTTCTTTTCTAATGCAGTGGATCATTTTAGGTCCTAGTATCGCATCTTATTTTGCTCCTGTTTCTCTGATCGGTGACTGACACCTGGGTAACTCATGACTGTTTGCGCAAGTTATATTGAAAACAGAGATTTTTGCTTATTTTTAATTCTTTTTGTATTAATAGATACTTGAACTCAGTCGGGTGACTCCTCAATCCTATTAACCACAGGCTAGCGAGGATGTCTCCTTTTCCAACAAATGCACTTGTGTTTTATGCATTATTTTGTTATCTCCACTCTGGAGTTGCCTTTTAGTTTGGTAGCTGCATTTTGGAGAGCTTGTCTGTAGGTACAGATTGGTACAGGGTATTGTAGACGGTAATAAGGTATAAACCAATATGTGGCAGTAGAATAGCACGGATTCATTTTGAAACTATTGCTGATCGGTCTTGATGACTGTAGGAAACAAACATTTTTAAGGGAGAATTAGCTGAAAGTAATAATGGCACTAAGGGGGGCTTTTCTGTCGGTACAGCCTAGTAGCCGGTAGAATCATGATGAGCTAAGGCTAATAGAAAGGTAGTGCTACTAAAACTAGAGAGGCTAAAAGAAAAAATCGTACGCACAGGCAAACTAATGACTGACGTAAATAAACACGCAAAGGGATCCGAAAGATATTTAAAAACACATGGTCTTGCGGAATTCATGACAACTATTACGTAAGAATTCAAGTCGCAAGAAAAGACATCATTTGAGCAACATGAGCCAAATGCAGAGACTTGCCCTTTCCACCTTAAAGAATGATCCCACGATTGTAATAAAGCCAGCTGATAACTGGTCATAATGAACAAAATGGCCTATGATTAAGGGTGATTAGAAATATTTTCTATAATCGATTTTTTTTAGGAACTGCAACCGAATCCGAATCTAAATTATCTATCAAGATTTCAAGCCAGAATAGGGTTATGAGGACAAGCAAGAAGTTCGTATATTGACTAGCAGTTGTCGCACCCCGCTTTTTGGGCTCCCAAAGATCCACAAGCATTTTGGAGGATTTCCGAAATTAAGGCCTATTTGCAGTGGATATGGGTCATGCACTGTCAAAATTGCAGAGTGCATAGACTCATTCTTAACGCGAATTGAACAAACACCGCCATCGTTTATTAGAGTCACTAAAAATTTCGTATGAAAGCTGCAAGATCCACTGCCGAAAACCGTGAACCCTGCAAACTTGTGGATTATCATTATAGATGTATCCCAATATTTGTGACGGTGATGGTATTTCTGCATGCAAGGATTTTTTTACAAATTCCTCACGAGAAAAGGTTCCCACTACCATGCTCACCTCACTAATATAGACAGTGCTTACAAGCGACACCATGCTGCTCGAAAAGCGTTGTTTTTTTTTTCAAACACACGCAGGGCACAGCTATGAGAAAAGCCATCCTTACGCCGGCCCCGTTACATCGACGGCAATTTTTTTTTTTGGATGGAAGTTAAGTTACACTTTTTTTTCACAGGATGGATGCTTGAGCGCCATGGCGTCGGTTCGTCGACTTTGACCAAGACCCTTTAATCGTTTCCACGAATGCTTATGAGTACTCTGTGTATCGGAATTCGCACCGGAGCCATGTCAGGTTTGATTTTAAAAGCTGCAGGCGGCAAGGAAGTAGATAAAGCCTCTGAATGGATCGAAGTATTGTCACAGGACAGCTTTGTAAGTGCATGAAGCGTGAACTCTTTTTGAGGATTCGCGACTGCGGTACAAGGTGTGGCATATAATCATCCGCGTGGATTGTTACGATGGTCATCATTTCCGAATCTCTTCCTGGTAGTAGAGCCGGATTATTTCCAACGATGGGGTCCGGGAGGAGCTGGAACTCGAGGGAATAAACTTGTTACTTTGCTCGCACAGTAGATCGATTTAGCCACTCGGCTTGATTGTTTGGCTGTTACGATAGGAATCAGGACGTGAGCAGAACGCTTCAAACCTGCATCAAGAATGATTTCTCGATTGGTCCTTTCCAATAGGGTGTTGCAACTATCTGCTGTATCAAACTCAAACTTTACGGGGTAGAATGCTCGTCCGGATGTCGACAGTGGTAGGGTGTCGAAGTATCTACTACCACTCCTGCAACATGATGAGTTGGACTTCTTGGACTCAGTTTCTACCGCAAAGGTAGGCAAAGCATGGGAATCACTAGTCATCATGTTGGTCTTCTGATTTGATGCTAATGTACTGGGCTGGCTTCCAAGTGCATGAACTGGTTCGTTGCAGTTTGAGCCGATTCGGCGTATTCCTGTACGATTTTGGCCTCTGATGCTTGGTGCTGTTGCCAGTCTTGGACATTGAACGACTTCAAGAAATATCTCAAGAAAATGGTCGCAACCTCCGCAGCGAACACACTGGCTAGAGTTTGGTGGACATGCAGACCAAGGATTTGGTCCTCTCATGCTGCGTCACCAAAAGCACGTGTTTTGCTTCCGTTTCAAATTCATTTCTAGTTTTGAGCATCTAGTCATATCATATCTAGTCAAATTCATATCAAATTCATATCTTAATGCTAAACTATCGTTCCAGGGTGTCGCGCTACCTGGGCTGCGCTGGTTCCCCAGTTCAAACCCGCATGAGTGCTGAATTTTTGCATTTTCAAATTTACGTTTTCCTGGACGTTCATGCCACTTTCAATAATGAGCTTATTTGAGATTTGAGCAGCTCTAGCGCTTTTGCTTCAGAAACGACATCATGCAACGATTTTCCGCTCCATCGTCTTTAGAACGCGGGTTTTTAATAATTCCGTGCGGATGTCGGTGTTATTGAAATAAAACAAAAATTTGGCCCTACGCATTTCGTCTGTCACTGCTCAAAATTGACAAGGATTGCAATGACTTACCTTCAATTTCAGGCCTGCACCGTCTCTTGCAAGATTTTTGTGAGGAGGAAAAACTTCAATCGATTCGACGTCAAGGAGCTGCCAACTGAGCAAATGTGAGGTGCACGAATCTTCACTATCCAGACAAAGGATTTTGTCTTATCGTTTTCTGGGATCTGAGGGTCTATTGTACTACTCATGACCTGTAGTGCTTCATTCGGCATCGCTGATCAACGAAAGCTACCTCCAAGATTGCTTTCTTGTAATGGGCATCCTTCTCGCTGAGCTCATTTCTGTAGTGGTCCCTGGACTTAATGGATCAAGGCAGAGCGATGATATCTAAAAATATAGAAAATCTATTTAGTCATGTCTTGACAGTCTGTATTTTGCTATGCGAACTCATAAGAAGATCTGCAATGGAAAAAAAGATGACATAAAATAAATTACCTTTATAACACAGCTACAAGGTACACTGCTTTAAGTTTAAATTTTTATTTCGTGCCTGCAAACGTTTGTAATCTCTGATCGCTTGTCTAGCAATGTTCAATGGTGGCTCTTAAGATTTCGTACTTTTCTGACAGGCATATATCACACCTCGGCGCGCCCCATTCCTATGGTTCGCATTGCTTCTGGACCACCCATTTAACTTGAGATTGTTTACCCTCGTTTTTCAATTGCCAAATGCGTTTCGCCAAGTGGGTATCAAGCGCCTTGCATTCATTTTTAAACGATTGCTCGTGATCTCACAGTCTATATTTGAAGGGTGGCTCTGTTGCTCAGAAGTGCGTGTTACTTTCATGTGTCTAGGGCTGAGTTATTGTCGCTTTATAGACAATGGATTGCGACAAAAATCTTCCTTCCAGCTGGCATTTGCTTTTGTCTTGGCAGTTGCACTTCTTGCCAACCTGGCTATTATTGGCGTATCCTATAAGCGCTTTTATTTTTACAGCTGCATGCCTGGGGCATAACAGAAAAACACTTATAGGACACACCAAGCTTGAGATTTCCCATGCTGCAATCATCATCTTATCTCTCCCACGGTCATCGAGCATTATATCACTCCAAGTAGTCAGCCCTGTAATAGCCCATTCAAGAAATGTTTTCTTTATTGCCACTCTCAAGTTCGGGAACCCGTGTTTAACGGGAATGTCAGGCGCTTAAAATTCTCTCGGCGATGATTCCTTAAAAATTAAATAATCGTTAAATTTGTAGCCTTAGCGGTTATCCAAAAACAGGGAGCCAAAATTATTCATGTGATATAGAGCACCCGTTTTTTTTTTCTTGAGAATTGAATGTGATATGCTCTGCGGAGAAGGTTTTTGAATTTTAAAAAAATCGAAGACGTTGTTTGACCTCTGTGTGTGCGTTGATGTGGGAACTCAACCGCCGGTCGCGCAAGCGGTGGTGTTTCTCACCAAGTTGCAACTATTCAGATGCCACGCTATCTCATGTACTGAGCTTGCGAGAAAAGAAATTCGTCTGTGCATGTTCCTAGGTAAATGAACTAAAAGAGGGAGAGGTATAAAATGTTATTAGTCTAATGTGTAAGAAAGCCGAATCCGGTGTTAAATTTGTCTTCCTTGCCGCTTCATTTACAAATAGTAATCCAGCGGTCAGAAGTACAAGTGTTTGCCTATATTGCTGTAGACTTTACAGTAAGGGTATTTTAATTTTAAATTATTTTTTAAAAATGTCCCTACTGCCCGTTGCAAGCTAACTTTTATGTGTTTGATGTGGACTATAAGTAATTTAAGTTATCAGAATTGAATTGACTATCGTATCGTAACAGCTCTGATTTCCTTCAGCGTTGGTTACTCTGGCAAGACTTTCGCTATCCCGATATCATTAATTTTCTTTTCCTTAGTTTCCCGGAATCTCAGAGTACTATTGCATTTTCTTACGTTTACTAGCACTTTATGTTTGTCTCAGTGCATAGGATTTTATACTGAATATTTACGCACTGCAGCAGACTCCATTAAATTTGCCATGTCAAACTGAATATGATTAATTGGACTACGCCATAATGACTCCACTAAATTGAAGTATGTATGCCTTAATTGCTAACAATATAGCAATATCAGTAATCTTCCAATTTAGGTTGCTATTTTAATGCTAACATGCCAGCAGCAACAGGCATGCACGGGCTGCCAAAAGTAGTGGCGTTTGTTGGATTTATGAAATACCAAATGACAACTGATTGTCAATATGATAACCAGACTTTTTGTTTAGGGCTCAGCAGGTTTATAATTATGACAATAGGATAAGGCCCCTGAGATGGTGGCTGCTGGCATTAGGTCCCACTGAAAGGATTATCTAGGGACCTAAACTGGAGATTGCTGCAATATGACAGACTTACTTCTATAAATTCAATAGAGAAGTAATTGCAAAATTTTTGCTTATCTGAGTTTTCTACCATTTTTGTAATTTGATAGATTGCAGAAATTCTGTGTGATGGTAGTTCTACATTTCTTTTCTACGTTTAGGACCGTGACATGGATAAGATGACAATGTATTCTCAACAGTACAGGTGATACTCAGTGATTGGTAATACAGGAGGGTGTAATACGGTGGTAGCAGTATGCTTGATTGTAATGGTGTGAAGTTCTGCAGTTACCAGTACACACACATGCCTACACGTTTCTTCTTGACTTCCTTGAATGGTCGAGTTTGCTAGTTGCTTATCCCACTGTAGAGCTGGTCTCTGGCTGTGTATTTACTGCCTTATCCTGGTCTATTGCTAGTGCGCAAACATATTTCAGGTTATAAATCTTCCAGACACCTGGAAGATTTGATAATATGTGCATTAGCAAGATCCACATATTCTTTGGCACACTGTAAAGTTCTTTGAATTTTTAGTGTTCCTTATTAGTTATTGATTTGGAACTCTTTCTGCACCTATGCTCATGAGATGCCTGAACCAGTTTTTGCTCGCTTCCATGCATCACTTTGTTGTGTAAGCTATATCTCCTGATGGTGTGATTGCCTGTCAAAGCTGTAACAATTGAAAGCAAAGAATAATTGCTAATACCAAAATATCACAATTCAGAGTCAGAGTCAACTAGGTCTTATACTGGTTAATGACAGAGAAATAGCTCTAGCTGCAGCTGATGTAAGCTAGCAAAATCTTAATAATACTCCCTCCCCCTGTAAATATCCATCTATGGATACGGACATGGATGCATATGTGCATGGGTTGCGTACATTTTAAGCTTTGCCTTATTTTCATTCACCATGTTAATGCAGACTGAAGAACTTGCTTACTCAAATTTAATACAAATTGTATACTCATTAAAGATAACTGTAGAAAGAATTTATTAAAGTCAAGCCACCGCTCATCCATAATTCCTTATTCGAGCGTAAATTACAAAATTAGCCTTTCATCAATTTATTCAAAAAAAGCCCTACTGAAAACTTATTACTGCGGCAAAAAATCGTTATTGCATCAAGGTCCTACTCTGGTTTTTCTCACTTCTAATCATGGGTGGACAATGGAACTGTGTTTCATGGTAGCATACACACACACAAACACGTACGCTCACACACAAAGGCACAAGGGCAGACAAATACACACATGTGAATGCTTTAGTTGAAACACTGAGCCTAGTTTGTCCAGCAACTGATTGCGCTATGTTTTTTTGGTTCTAGAGGGATTCTTGACCATGACTTGAAAGAGGACCTAACTGTCGACAGTGATGCTGAATGCAAAAGAAAGCTTATTATAAACTACATTCCTCAGTGCATGAGCCAGGAGGATGTCCGAGGAATGTTTGAGCGTATTGGCCCTGTGGCTAGCTGTAAGCTAGTGCGCAATCATCAGACTGGGGCAAGTCTTGGGTTCGCTTTCATTGAGTACCAGAGCGAGGACCATGCTGCCAAGGCCGTACTGCAAATGAATGGTGTGAAATTCCAAGACAAGATTTTAAGAGTCAATTACGCAAGGAAAATGTCACCAGAGACAAAAAATGCTAATGTTTATGTTGCTGGTTTGCCAAGCTGGGTTAATGATGTTAAACTGAATGAGCTCTTTTCAGAATTTGGAGAGATCATATCTGTAAAAGTTCTGTATAATAGCGATGCTTCTCCACGCGGTATTGGATTTGTTCGTTACAATTTTAGAAGAGATGCTGAGCAAGCAATAGAGAGCATGGCAGGGAAAAAGCTTAAGGATGGTGTAATGCCGTTGATTGTTAAGTTGGCTCTTCCCCCTGCACCAAAGAACGTTGATTCACTGTCAGCCAGCGGCAGCAATATACATAAGTTTGATCCGGCCTCATCCTCCAACCCTATCCTATACCAGGCCCTTCAGAAGCAGACACCTACTGCTAATGCTTCGGTTTCTACTGCATCTTCTGGTTTCCAATGTGCTGCTGGACCAACTGCAGGATATAGTGTTTATGTTTATGGAATGCAACCGCATCATACAGAACTTACCTTGTACCAGCTATTTAGTCCCTTTGGCGGCATCCTAAATGTCAGAATAATGCGTGATCTGACAAAGGGAGGACAGCCTGGAAAAGGATTTGGGTTTGTGAACTTTGTGAGGTCTGATGATGCATATAGTGCAATCAAGGCCATGAACAACTGTCCTTATGATGGGAAGGTCCTTCAGGTATCAGTCAAAGCGACTAGATTCAAATCCGCTCAGGACAATACAGCGGTTGTGCATTTATCGTCTAATAATCCTGCCTTAAGTTACAATTCTGGTAGTTTAACATCAAGTGGCCACGCCCATGCCGACTCTTCCTGATGTCTTCTTAACCTAGGTTAGTGCACGCTATAAGCTGCTCCATGTTGTAGATAATGAAAATTTTCAAGCTGATTCTCAAAGCTTTGATTGTGGAAGCTTCATCTCAAAGGGTTTGAGATTTATTTTTGCGAATCAGTCGATTATATGTGCAGCTGACTGGGATGAGTTGCTTGACTTTCACTCATGTGGATATGGAAGTTTTGCTACTTACTTATTTTCATTTTTTCTATTATGCAAATATGTTCTCTTTGTCCAGAATTATTTGTGCATGGCTTGGTCGGCTTGGATCCTCTATTAAAGCTTCAGGGTACAACAATTAAATTTTTGTTTCCACATCCAGGAAACCAGACCCGAAGCTTTATAAATTGAAGAACGGATGCGGCTGGCTTTTCTGTAAATGTCAGTAATCATAAAAGGTTTGCACGTTGTGGCTCTTTGTCTCTTGGTGCGTATGGCATTTCAATGAATCAAAGGAATTTATTTAGTCCTACACTTTTTGCTTGAGCATGGTCCGTTTTGCTATGTCAATGTTTATGTCTTTGTTTCTATGTCAAACGTTGGCTGTGCATAGACTTTGGACCTGTCAGAAGATTTTGTGCAAAAATTCTTATTGAAATGATTAGCTCTTATATTTTATTTTCCTTCTATGTTATGTAATTGTTTATTTTGGTATAGAAATTATTCTTCTTATTTTTCAGTAGTAGCTTATTAGTTGTGGATATGTTAACTACACCTAGTAGAGTTTTTTGGAAAACTCGGTTTTGATACTCACGTACTGGCTGCAAATTCATTTGTCTTGATTTCTTCATCTTTGCCTTCCCCCATTTTTTTTATTCTCTCCGAGATCCTAGGTTAGCTTTAGATGTTAATAGTGATGCCTTACCAAGAGAGCTTTGTGAGTACTTGTTTGAATTAACACAATTCGTTATGTTTTTCCTTCCTGCCAAGCCTGATATTGTGATCTTACCTACCATGTTAGTTCTATTCTTATATGCTTAGCAATTTTTTTCATGTAACTTTTATGTTAGATATTATGAGCAGCTTATTACGATGCGCAATTCATTTTGTACATATTTTTATGTATGCTGCATGGCTATCGTTTGGGTCGATTGTCTCCCAGTTTTGAGCCTGCAAAACCGATGAAAGCATGCTGGACCATATGTGGACCTTAAATGTGTGCTCCCTAAGGTCCTTTGCAGCAGGCTTTTGGATTTTCTTTTAAAGACTTTATTGTTGTTAAGTGTGTATTTTTTCCTATGTTGATTAAAGTTTGACCAGCTGTTTATCTCCCTACGACTAATCGCTCGCTCGTATCTTGCGTAAACTAATAATTAGAATCTTATGCTCGTCATCAATAGTCCACTTATCCTGCAAGTTTACGAACTTTTAAGTTCTTTTGTCTTACCTTAACATGTCTTCGAGGTTTATACTGGGACCGGTGGTTTCGAATTCGCGATATTTTACAGAGTGCATTACTTGATCTAACACTTTTTGTTGCTGTAGTATTTGATAGCTTCTAGTTTTAATATGTTATCTGCCACAGCCACATAAAATTTTCTTGTTGTGCAATACATGATTTACATAAGAAGCTGCCATATATTCTATGTATTCCATGTATTCCGGGTGTGGCTTTTTGCTCCCTTTTTGCGTATTAGATTAGCTGTATAATCTTATATTTATGGTCAATTGATTAAAAATAAATACAATTTCTCTAGATCTCGCTATATTTGTGTCCCTGTTTTCTGTCGCACTATATATATATATATATATATATATATATA
>QQSS02220566.1:0-10806 GCA_003687565.2 Craspedacusta sowerbii
ATTCATTAAATTTTTACACAGTGTTTTATTGACGTATTGGCACCTTTTGGCATATCTAGCTAATTAAAATTCCCCCCCAAAATTTTTTCGACTATTTTCACTCCACCCTAGTGCTCAGAAGAGCTTCATTTTCTCATTCCAGTAAGCTAACTGCTGCAGCATCGTCTGAAAACTGCAGTCAGTTACACTTAAAAAATAATGAAGAAAAGTTGCGCCCATAGTCAACTTTAAAAAGTGTACCAACCTAGTTTTGAAAATTTCATCGAAGAGCGGCTAGTAGGGTTGTGTTGCCGCGCAGCGTTCTTCGGCATTTTGGGCTCAAACGCAACAATGAGCTCCATGAGGAACACTTCATTTTCCTTTACAGCGATGAAATCATGACGAAATCTGCCTCCCGAGATTAAACATGAAGAAGCTAATGCTCGACATTCCTCTTTGTCAAAGTATACTGTATTGCAAAGGAATGCCTTTGCGGCACGATCCAAGTTGAGAAGAATTGAGTTGTACCTCCAGTTGAAGCGATTCGTTGTCAAAGATGTCTTGCGGCCGCTAATTACGTGACCTAGTGTTTGCCTAAGGGAACAAAGCGAGCATAGTCCCGAGGCTGATTCCCCGTCTTTGTGTTGCTTTTGTTAGCTAGACAGTTACTTAGGTACCTAACTCCGAAAGTGTAAACACCCCGGGGCAACTTTCCCAGCACACTAGACCAGTGACGCGCACTGCAGGGCTGGCCATCTTCCCAAATGGTCTTGGTGACCAGTGCTTGTGTTTTTAGGCTATTTTGAATTCTATTTTCTTCATCATTCGAATTTCGCGCGTGGTTTCCTGAGTTAAAATATAGGCAAAGCTTTTCAAGACGAGTGGCTAAAGAAAATTCATAAACTTAGCATCTCTCGAGCTGACTTGCGCAAGCTACTACAGTTAGCCGTAGAGGACCAACTCTTTACATTCGACGGCGCTTTGTACGTGTAAAGGGATGGAGTTAGCATGGGATCACTACTTGGCCCACTTATGGCAAATACAATTATGTGGCACTTGGAGGAGATACTAAGCAGTAAAGGCTAACTTCCCGAGTTTTTCAGAAGCTTAGTCGATCACACCTTGACAATGATGCCTAGCGAAATTGCGGCCGAGAATTTCCTTAGTGAGCTCAAGTCTTCGTTCGTCGCTGCCCTTTACAGCAGAAGTGGAGCAGAACAATGGTTTCTCATTCTGTGGCGCGTGGAAAAACACGGATAAACGGATATCTACATCTGTTTTTCATAAGCCGACGGACACCGGTGTCCTACTGCACTTCCAGAGTCATACGGATGTTCGGTACAAGGAATGTTTAATCAAGTCAATGCTGTACAGAGCGTATCGTTTGAGTAGCGATTGGTTCACCTTTAACGTGGAAGTTGAACATCTGCGCACAACGCTTCTGACGTTAGCCTACCCGTCAGCTTTGTTTGACCGGATTGTATTTTGACGCTGTCTAAAGTGCATTACCCACCCACGTAACTTAGATGGAAGTTTCGCCAATGAGATCGTGCGATTCATTATTGATCTATATGGACTATTCATATTACTTGATAAGGAATACTTCCTTATCAGCAATACTTCCTTACAAGAAATAATTCCTTATAAGGATGAAGAGTGCGCGCGACCTTAAGCACCACCTGTATGATCTGGCATGTAAAGTACGGGTGCAAATTCAGCCACTTTTCCCCAGCAGAAAAATTGGCGAAAGTTTTAGACCAAAGGAAGTGAAGCCAAAGATTGTGAGTCAATAATGCGTTGTTTATAAGTTTCAATGTGGCAAGTGCGACAGTGGCTTTATCGGCATGACAACCCGCTACCTGCACCAATCCATCGAAGAACACAAGCAACAGTCGTGCTATCAATCGGTCAACACCTGGCTACTCATTAATTGGCGATCAACTTCGACCTTCATGCCTGCTTCACAAGTGTGCGCAGGTGTCGCTCCAAATGGGAGTGCCTCTTAATTGAGAGCTTGATGATCGCGCACCATAAATTCGCCAACTCACTTAACGGACAGTCAAACTTAATTAAGTTGAAGCTTTTTTAGCTCGACTTCGAAGATGTGACTCTGGCGATGTGTGCTCTGCTTGTTTTTTGTTTTTCGTTTTTTTTCTTATTCTTGTTCGTTTAGTCTGACGATGGTCCTCCATGGACCGAAACGTCACGAAAATTATTAGCTTTCTTTGCCTTGAATAAAGAGAATAATAGTAATAATAGATAGTAATAATAAAAAGATAATAATAATAACAATACTAATAATAGTAATACAATAATAATAATAATAACAATACTAATAATAATAATAATAGTAATATTAATAGTAAAAGTAATAATGATAATAATAGTAACAGCAATTTAAATCGCTAGCCATACGTACGTTTCGTCCCGGAAAAAGGACTCATTAGAAACCTTTGGTTGGAGTATCCAATGGACAAGCAACTGCTTGGAGTCGCATTAAGAGCTGGAAACCTCTGGAGACCTAGAGTGCATTGTAGCGCGAGAACATAAGCTCGCCAGCGCATAGTTGCCGTGTGGTCCAGTCGCTCTTAAGACGAGCATTGAAATAATTATCTCAAGGATTTCGATCTTTCCTTTCGATTAAGGTATTAACTATTATTCGGTGCAAGAAGGCAAGTAGTTTCTGAGACATTTTCCGGGACGCATTTCACGAGTCAACGGACGTACCAAGCAATGAAGAAAATATCAATACGACGTCGCACAGCCCATGACAAGGTTGCATGAATTGCTCTTAAATCTACGTACTCGGTGGAGCTGCTGCATGAAACTCCCCTCCCATTAGCCAAATCACACCTTGAATTTTTTCAGCCCCAAGCCCGCCTATAAGGGACGTCCAAGACCCAATCCAAGGTAGATAAAGCCCATAGAGAGATAATCAAATTAACTAGGGTATATGATAACTCTGATTAATAACTATGATAACGGCTCACCTTCATCTTGTGACCTGTCTCCAGCGCGGCTATCGGTAGACTGACTACAGTTACAATCAACACTAGGCTAAACCACGAATGCTTACAAATAAAATCCTTTCGGCTAGCTTCAAAGCCACCGTACACGAAAATGACTTCCATGTCCCATTTCGCATTGCCAGCGGGTCTTCCGCTTCGCGACGTACGTTTAAAGAATTAGCAATACTCCCAGCGCTGTGTCTTACATACTTTTTTCATGATCAATTAACTTAGACGGAGAATGATTTACAATTCTTGCAGGCACGTATAACTGATTCAATACCGTCCCATGTACGCTTAGTATTATAATAATTATTCTTGTATTCCTGAAAACAAGTATTCTTTTCCACTCTAGAACTATTCTTAGCGTTTCTGATAGTTCATGTTGTACATGTTGAACGCCCGTAAATGAACTTGTCTGACTCTACCAGGAAGAAAATTTTATTTAGTAAAGATAGTTAATGAGGCCAAACGATCGGAAGTAAAGCAGCTTAAGTTTCCGCCTACAGTTTATATCGTATGTTGTTTGTAAATATATTGCCAATCATGTTCGGCTTAACTGAATAATTAGTGGCTGTAAATTATGCTTGGTAAATATGTCATTGCAATCAGATGCACCATCATAACTCCGTAGATTAAGATTAAATTTTCCCATTACGACAAAAAGTTTGTCCTCTTATGCAATTTTATCGAGAATTTTAAGTAATCCTTCATAAAAAACCGAGCGTGGGGAAGGCTTGGATTTTCGTCAAGGCCTTTGCAGATCATTTTCTGAATAACATATAACACATAAATCCTATATAACATATAGCATACAAATAGGGACAAAGTACGTATCGTAATGCCGCATTTCGTGAACGCGACAAGTCTCTTCTGAGACTCAAGACAAGATAAATTCGTTGCGCCTTAAAACATTTCCGATAAGCTAGAACGGAAGCTTGCAACAGATACCGCCTTATGCTAAGATATTAACCAATTTTTTTAATGTGCGTATAAGCAGACTGGCAGCAACTTGAGTTAAAACTCTGCATGAATTGACAAGAAATTACCTTATTACCTTACCGATAAGCTAGAATTGAAGCTTGCAACAGATAGAGCTTTATGCGAAGATATTAACCAACATTGAAGACACCATAATGATAGAGGTCGAGATTTCAAAACGCAACACAAGACAGTCACAAAGAATGCTACAAAAATATCTTCCTCAGCTGGGCAGAAGATACTATAGTACTGCACTTAGGACAAACTTTCTTAGCGCCCAGGGCTCTCATCCAGCATTCCTCGCAACATACGTGCCAGCAATTTATTGAAACTAACGGTGACCGATAGGGAGACATACATATGAAGCACTTAAAATTTTCATCATCACCACGATGGGTTGCGAGCTTCAGGCTGGAATCCCTCGCTGAAACTGGCTCAAACTCACAGCCCTGTGCCAGGTCAACCGCGCTCGAAGAACGGTCGACACTGGAGTTCCCCCTTCTTTCATTTGACGCTCCACCAGTAGGTGAGCACGAGACGGTAAGAGCTTCCCGGATGACCTTTCGCACCCGATCTTCTCCCGGCTCGTCAGCTGACAACGGAATGACATCACTCTCGGTGTACCTATACAGCTACTTAGTTACAGGAAAACAAAGCGTACATATACAGGAAAACAAAGCCACACAACAGCCGTTGCTGAAAATAACTCTACATCAAGAAAATTATTTTCAAAAAGTCAGAAATTCATGCTTCTAACCATCCAAAACTCAAATGGAAAAGTCCGAAACTCCTAGCTGAAAACTCGGCACTGATCATGTTCTACTTGTCAGCTCTCAGCTTTTGGTGAGAACTTCATATTGGTTTTAGGCAAAGGGGTCAGTGAGCTGCCAGACACCATAGTTGACTTAACAGTATTCACTGGCACTTATACGAAAAACCCTGGAGGGACGTAGGTCAATTCGACCACAGCGATGGATTAAGCCCCAAAACAAACACACACAGCATATCACAAGCAGAGATGCATATGCAAAAATCCATAAGATATATCAATGTAGACACGTACGGTCACAATTACCGGTTCATCGGACATGGTCAGCAAATGAAGCAATAAAAGGCACAAAGGATACTGTGCTTTACCAAAGTCACTTTCACCATCGACATCGAGATCGTCGTCACAATGAACCATCTGTATTCTAGTTGTTCCTCCCTCCAGGACAGCTAGATTATCTTCTAAGAGAGTAACTGCACGAACTCTAGTTTGCCCAGCAAATGTATACTCTTCAAACTCCGCGTCGTTACCCTCGTCATCGCTGCCTTCAAACAGCCCGGCAAATTCGTCCTTCTTAGCCAAGCACTTCGATATATGCCGACACCCGTCACTTTGAGTGTTCTCAACAGATGTACCGCAAACGGGACAAGATACTAGGCAATAACTGCACGCCGAATCATTGAACACTGGCTGATTTGAAGCACCTGAAACCAGCCTCTGTAAACGCACTGAAGAAGAGAACATATACATATCAGCATACCGCATGTATCTGTGCTGCTGCACTTGCCTGAACACTGCCGATCGACTCTGCAAATCTTTTCCAAAAGCTTCGAAGTCATAAGAGTCTAAATCATCATGGTTCAGTGATGCTCTCTTCAGGGCATGGTACCTGACACGCTTTCTCAGATTAGGACCACAACAAATTTCATTTAACAAATTTACCTCCTTCTGGAAGTGCGAATAAATTTGCTCACAACCTCTTAAAGATAGACCGCAAATCGGACATAAAATCCAGTTCAAACTCTGTGTTCTTTTCCTAGATGTACATCGTTTGGTATCATTTTCAACATTTTCCTTGGTCGCTGAGTTCTTGCACGGATCTTTATCAGAAAATTTAACCTTCTCTAAGGTAACTATTGGTGTCTTGAGGATGCCATCACAAAGAAACTTACCAGCCATCATATCATCCTATAAAAATATACTAATTACTGAGAGTGAATATGACATTTTTCAAAATGCAGGTAACATTAACATATAGAAACATAAATACATGCATACATATATACATATGCACGTATGTATATTTCTATATGTTAATTTTACCTGCATTTTGCAATATATATATATATATATATATATATATATATATATATAGCTACATAACTACGTATACTAGGGTGAGTTTTTTTTTTACTTTTTTCACAAGAATCACTTCCTGCAACACCAATAAATACTTTTACCTATTATTGACTAACATGACGTTTATTCCATCAAGATGTCGAAAAAGGTCACGCACCAGCGTGCTTAAAGTTTTTGCGTTATGCATGCAATGCCTGCAACGCTTTTCTCCGTTGCTGAGCCACTTCTGCACAAGCAGGGAAATTATTTCATTGGCGGGACAAAATCAAATCTCCTACTGATTAAAACTACTGCTTCTACCCTCTCCTGATTAAAACTTCTTGTCGCAATTTATTATCTTTCAATTGACAGTGTCCCATCCTCCACAGTTAATACGCATCTTTATACGTTGCGAGGGAACGTATGCCGAACGACAAAAGCCTGGCTAATCACGTTTGGAATTTAAAGGAGGGCAAACAATTCTATGTTAAAAGAGACATCCAGACCATGCAGTATGTATAAATGTGACAAGCCAGATGTGAGTGAGGTCTGTCGGTTGAGTTTGAGATCTTAAAGGGAAAATTTAGTACAAGTTATCATGTCGTTCGACAAGGGCTCCTCTAACACAGGACGAACGAAGAGCAAGGAAACCTTGAGAAAGAACTTAGCCCAGTTTCAAGCGTCATCATGAAGAGGCACGGAGGCGATTTATGAAGCATCCTTGACTGAACGTAGTCGGATGTCCCAGAAAAAAACATGCCACAGCCAAAGAACGGAGAGAGGATCGGGCTAATTGCTGAGGAGCTTAAAGCCCTACGGAGCAAAACATTGAACTTCCCGCATAAATCAGAAACTTCGTGCAAAAGTATAAACCCTTCTGAAAAGATATGACCGCTGCAGGAAAAAAAAAGGTTTAATGGGCTTAATGAACTGTTTGTCATTACCAAGTTTAATGATGAGTGGATGTGCAACGGGATGAGAATCTTCACAAAATGCAACTTGAGAACAAAGGCCAGGTTGGTTATTCCACTGGCAAACCTGCTAACGCTAAGAAAGCAGTGGAAGTGGCAGGATCAACACCTGCTATCTCAGAGACCCCTGATTATTCTGAAAGTAGTATGGACTCATCCGACACCAGCAAAGGCATTCCTTGGGACGACGAGAATACGGCATCAACAAGCACTAGAAAACATAACCCAACAGGCCTTGCAAGACGCCTTGCTATCAGCTCAAAACTGTCGTCCCACAAAGCAGCCAAGATATGCCGCCAGCTTTCTAGTGAGGACATTGAAATCTCAACACCATGCCAGTCAGCAGTCCATACATATCTACACAAGAGCTGCTGTAGTGAAAAGGCACTTTGTGAGCATGCTTCATGTGGAGAAGTGGAGCTTACACTTCGACGGAAAACACATTGAGGGCTTTGAATATCTGGCTGTGGTCCTAAAGAATCAAGCAAAAGAAACTAAGTTGACTGCGCTTAGGTTAAATCACGGACAAGCCCAAATAATCACAGAAGGCCTTTAGGGTGTGTTAGACGAGTTCAACCTGTGGGGATCCATTGTAATGATTGTTGCCGAAACAACCAAGGCGAATGTCGGCATGAAGGCAGGGGTTGTTGTTCGGTTACACCAAATGTACGTCGAGAAGGGTTACCCCAAACCCAAGTACATCAGTTGCCAGCACCATGTACTGGATTGCATTCTTCGCATTGTCATGGACGATGAGACGATGAGCACCACGGCTCGACAAAATCACCAAACATCGAGCGTTTCTTTGTTCAAGATTTGATAACCCATTATAACGAATTGAAAGCGGCCTTCAGCAACGGTAGTATGGAGATTATGGAAAAAAAAAGAGGCTTAAGAGACGACATGAACTTTCTCTACCACCTCGCTCGTGTCTGCAGTCACTACAATGACAGGAGAGAGTTCCCTTTAGTGAAGTTCCAACAGATTCCAAACATCAGCAATCCACGCTGGAACTCTCGTGAGCGACTCTAGCCCTTCTTGCGTTTATTTTGATGCCTGAAACCCGGAACAGTATGCGCAAAGTCTGCGCATTCATTTCGTATGCCTGGGCTGACCATTGATTTAGCAGTCAATTGTTTCACGCTGAAGATTTTGATGAAATATTTACAGCTTTCAATGGCTACCTGAAAGGTCTGAAATGCTTAATAGACTCAAGACTCAAGAGTCAAGAGGTATTTTCTCATTAAATGCAAATAAAACCTGTCAGTATATCAATGACTTTCAAATGTTTGCATTATGAGAAGGAGGCGTCCTCTAAGCCGAGGATAATCAGATTGAAGACGCCAACTCAAAGTCACCATCACATTACAGGAAAAAGCGAAAACAAAAGAAACTTTAAGGAACTTTACCTGAAAGACTCAAGATCCCAAGAACCAGCACGAAGGAGAAAATGTAACAGGAAATTTTCAAATCATTCCGAAACTGCTTACATAGATATGCTTACAACAGGGATTTCATGTGAAGACTATTAATTAAGTCGATAAAAAAATGCAATGGAAGGAATGCGTCGTGCGGAGTATGTCAGAAAGTGAGAAAAATCTGACAAAGCAAGGAAAGTCCAACCCTGGACTTAATAACCCACTGGAAAACAATTTACTTGCCTATAAACATAGCTCAAACCAACCAGTGCTGTAAGCGCAATAAAAATTTTGAAAGACGTGCATGACTCATGCCGCAACAAGGACAACCTACCATTGAGATTCATCCTGTCCAATGACATCCTGAACAATTGACCACTTGTACGTTTGAAGACCTTATAAAGTGTTGCATATTTTTGACATAAAATCCTTTCTTTGTTTTTCTCTTAGCTAAATTTCCTAAGATTGGGCAAAAAGGTGATAAATGGAGTGTGTGCGTTTTTTTGATCAATTGTGTTGAAAATAACATTTTATGTAATCTCTAATGAAATCTCATCAAACTATAATGCAGGCGAAACAATTTCGTAAAAAGTCATCACCCTAATGCATACAAATGCAGATACAAGAAAGACATGTGCAGGCGCAAAATGTAAGATGAAGCATAAAATTCAAACATTAGAGGCAAGTAAGCAACAGTGCCACAAAAACCCAAGGCTCAGTGCATGTGTATTATTTATTTACTCATTACAGTAAAAAGAAAGGTGGCTGAAAGAGGAGGATGACACTATGTATAATAGCAGAAGAAAGGAAATTCAAGGTGGTAAACTTACCAACAAAAAAACGAAAATATAACAAGTATTCTTTGCCTGCTCAAAGAAGAAGACTACCATGCCCCACTGGCCTGTATCAACTGCAACCAAATGTGGAAGTCATATTTCAGGGCTGTTTCCACTACAGGTAAATACAATTACGTTAACACCCAAGCAAAAACACAAACAATATCTAAATTGTCTGAAACATACAAAAAGTGCTTTTTAATGCTTAATTGATGCTTTGAATAATGAATTTCATTGCCACAGTTCATGCCACTTACAAAGTCATTATTAATCAGCACTTGTTTTACCTCATTTTGAGACATTATAGATTGACAGTGAGTCCACGAGGCCACGTATAGGTTATACACAGCTCCTTTTAGATAGCTGACAGCCTTCACTCCAGGACCGACAACTTCATAGACACAAACCCAAGAATGTGCTCCCAACAAGCTGATTTCAGTAAAAAATTTTCTACCAATCCGTTCTGTACCACAGAATACATCAGAAGTCTCAGACACTGAAGAGATAGCTTTTGGAGTGTGAAGGTAAACCCACAAAAAACGGAATTCTGTAATGCCACACTCATTCAGCCATCTAACCATTACAAAATAATTTGCATACAGGGCCAGGGCTTTAACTCTTGGTCAGCCCAATGCTGTGTGGCTTATCAGAAGTAATAAGACCTCAGCATAAAGATCTTTACTTACGGCATTAACAGTGAATTTCATCCACAAGCAAGAAAAATTGAGTCAGCGCATCATTGGCTAACAAACTGAGCCTTAGACATCACAGGGGAGAAAACATAAACATATCATTTGCATCCTTCCTCTAGTTTTTCTTTGCCATGCCATATATATGCTTATACATAAGGCATGGCAATTCAGAAGTAGAACTACAGGGGAAAATTCTTAATGCCAGAGTTTTTCGAAGTATAGAAGAAAAGAGTATCGCAAAATTCTAGCTCAACTTGAGCAATTCGCATACAGTGCCAGCTTCGCTTGTTTGGTCAATTGTGGTTCAATAAGAAACAAATTCACTTCAAAACCAATAATTTCCTCCATTGCAAATTCTCAAGGGTGTCCGCATACATTGACTTTTTAACAGTATGTGTACAATGAATACATGAAGTCTGTAACAGTGAAGTAAGCGCATAACTAATTATGTTAAGTGACAATGCAGAGGCTCTGCCAGCATTCCAGATCTTACACTAAGTAACAGCATGGAAATGCTAGCGAATACATAAAAAAATTTCTTGGGTACATGTCGCAAGCAAATCAATACATCACTAGCTAGTTACTCTATCACTCAAATGTGCAAGGAAAAGGCAAATTGTATCAGATATTGCTTTATTATCCTGGTGCAGAATTTTTAAGATTAGGAACAGCCCAGTCTTACACCATCCTTGATTGTAGAAAAGTGCAAAGGTACGTTTCTGTGTATGATGACAATTAATGCAGGCTATACGATCTCGATGTAAACACGAATAAGAAGTCCTTGCTCAAGAGTAAGTATGACACGTCTAACCGC
>QQSS02220577.1:0-10806 GCA_003687565.2 Craspedacusta sowerbii
CCCATCCTCAGAGTCATGTTCGTCAGTTTTCAATTTAGCTTTTTTACCCCGGCCTCCGTCGACCGCCATTTTTAATCGTGGATTACCGGACCGGATAAGTAAGTTGCAGGTAGTCCAGTTTGTTAGAATAAATCACAATTTGCATGCCTCTTCGAGAAGACCGATAGCCTTTTCGTGGAGAAAGATATTTTTCAATGCGATCCTTATGCGGGTGTTACATAGCTAATGCATTCGGCGTCGATCAAGTTATACTTTTTATATTGCGGTTTGCATCGCTGGTTAGAAGTAAAAGTTAGGTTAGAAACAGGTCTGAGTCAGCTCACGCACAATAGCTGAATCGCAATGCGAAGATGAACTCGTGCACTGTCGCAAGTGTGTAAGATTAATAACACTTGTAGTTCACCAGACCCTTGAAATATCAGGCAATTGAAGAAGAATATTTTTTATCTCGTATTTAAAGCTCCCTATTGTCTGCCATTCCTTAGCTTTAATGCACTTTAAACGATTCCACAAATACGGTCTGTGCGATGAGATTCGCAACTTGCTTTTGCCAATTCGATGTCTCGCTACGAATCCAAATTTCGAGCGTCGACTTCCATATCGGTGGTCTGTTCAGTTAAAGTAAGGACCAAAGAAAGATGGTAGCATGTCTCCTTGGTGCTAGCATGAAAACCTTAAGTCTGAAAAATGTTTACTTCATAGACATTTAGCATTCCATGTTCCTTCCAACATAAGCGGTCTGGAATGGGACATTGGTTTGGCATAAAATATTATATGGGCTCTCTTCTGAAACCGTTGTATATTCCAGATACTTTTGTGTGTACTTCCATAAGCTAATTTTCCATACGCTATGTAAGGAACAAAGGGAAAATTCAGAGATCTAGCTGCCTTGTTTTTTAAATTCTTTCTTGCCCTAGCAATAAACCCCTTTGTTTTGAGAGATCTTGGGCTCCACCATTCTTATATCGTTTGTCCAGGTTCAGTTTTCATTATGTGTGACTCCCAAGAAAGTAGCAACAAAAGCACGCTTGATAGAATTGCCATCTAGGTAAAGACTTGGTAATTGTTTGTATCTGCGTCTCTGCCAAAAACCATGTCTTGTTTTTTTTTTTTGTTTTTTTTTTTGCTGTTGATAGACAATCGGTAAGATACTCAGCAGGTAATAGGGAATGTTTCATATACCACGTCGTTTAACTCAGCATACTGGAATCTCCCAGTAACGTAACTAGCAAACCATTTCCTTTTTCAGATACACGATACAATGACATTTTGGATATCAAGATATAATGGTGCACAGTAGCTTATCAAGCACTTTTGATACTGTTAGCAACGTCTACTATCTCTTTTATCGATATCTTGCCTAAAGTTGCCCTGCTGGTGTATGAACGTGAAAGGAAAGTTTTTGGCACCAGCGGGAATACTTTCAAGTCACTACAAGTCAGATCTTCAATCGATAAACGCTTCCAAAGGCGAATCAAATTTGCCGAGGCTCAGAGGTGGTTAGGCATTATCTTCAAAGCTACTATCCTATTTAACTCCATTGGCTAGCAATGACTGAAGGCAGTGTCAAGCGTGGGCACACAGGGTATTAAATTTTTCAGAGTCAAGTTCCTGTTTATTTCGGAGTTGGGCTGCGCCACTGGATGCTAGTGGCTCGCGAAGTCGGTGGCACCTCACTCCCATACCCTACCTGCAGAAAATGGCGGTGAACCTTGGCGATCTAGTATCTCGCTTAGAAGCCGTTACGAATCGTTTAGAAACGATTGCTGCTCGTGGCATCAGTGGTGGGAGTGCAGATCATGCAGCAGCTGCAGCTGGTAAGGATTTTATCGCTATGCTGTAATGAGGGTGTGTATTATTTTTTTTATCTTCGTAAAGAAAAAAAGGACACTCGACTCCTGGCCCGCGTTTCGCTTTTGATTTAAAGCTGTGCGTACTTTCCTAAATAGCGCAAGCGGCCTCAAACACCAGCAACTTTGTAATGCTCTCGAGAATAGACTTTCTGAGTGATATTGGTTGTACAAATGCTGCGTAGACGTGTATGTTACTGGTTTGAATAAACTGTCAACAAGAAATAAGTTACTGTTCGTTGTCACAGTATGGCGTGAAAATAGAGCCTTCCTACAATTGGTGCTTTGAGCTAAATCGGTTAATTTGTATGTCTGTCAAGATTTGCATCTAAAATTTTTGAGCTCTAAGATACATTTGCATTTCAACCTAGCTTCTCTTTCCTTTGTTCATGTTTGCAATTTGAAATGGTTCTTTTTCAGTTTCGCTGTTCCAGTTTCATAATACTACGCTCTGTGCACAAGCATTTCCATTATTTATTGTACAGGTTTGTTTTGTCCGGGTGCATCGTCTGTTGAAACACAGTAGTATTCCATTTGCCGAGGAATTAGCTCTTCCTGACCAGGTGTAGCTATGTGAGGCGCTAATAAATATTGTTATTGAAGTTCTACTAAAATATTTGGAGTCCACTAGGCTTGACCTGGCTCAATTACTGGTGCAATTTGGAGTTTTGGTTTGAAGTGGATATTATGATGTATATAGAAACTTTGATTTCTGATTCTGTATCCAACCAGTCTCTAGTCATTTTTCCTATCGTGCATAGGAACAATCATAATGGTGAATTTAGAATTTTGTAGATCTTGCATGTGACAATGTCTGTGTCTCTGGTCTTATATACATGACGGGTGGGAACATTTTTTGACATGTGTTATTTCCCAGGCATAAGAACTTTATGGTTCATGAGGTTTTGACATATTTTATAGAAACCTGTATTGAGGGAATTGAAAAGTTGAAAATCCTTGTTTATTTGTCCAAAGCATGCTGTTACACATGTTGCTTTTCAATTATGGCTTTAAACTGCTGGTATAGTTGTGTGCAAAACATTAATCTGTCTTGATATGAGGCTCATGAAGGCCCTGTAGAGATGTTCTTTGGCATGAACTTCAGGTATTCAGTATTAGCTTCTAATCTGAGGAAAAAATTTGCTTGTTACCATGTTTCCCTAAAACAAAAAGTCAGAACTGATGACCATATATATATATACAAATATCAATATATATGTATATACATATATATATATATATATATATGTATATATATAATTGTTATATTAATATTTTCTTATTTCTATTTATATCTTATATTTATATTTTTATATTGATATGTTTATGCCTTACTTATGATATTTATCCTCGTATTTGCTCTCTCTGTTTCTTTTGTTGTGTTGGAAAGCTTATTGCAATTTTATTTATCAGAAGTCAGTATGCATCTGCGTGATTCTTTTTAATTTTCAGCGATACTTTGACTTGCTCTGATTAGGTAGCGTCACATACATAAGGCAATATTCAGAAGGTTTTATTAGTAGGTTGGTGCCCTCTGTAATTTTTCGCTGCCTGTAAGTTGCCTAATCTTGCCTGCAATAATTTGAAATGAGAAAGAACTTCAAGAATAAATTTATGGATAAGGATTTCAGCAATAATTTTAAGAATATGTTTGGACAAATCATTGTCATTAACAACAAGCAATCTTCAGCAGGGTATTGATAAAATCGTTGGCAGGCTTAAAAAAAGGGCTTGCTCAAGGACTGCAGAACACATTGGAACTTATATATCATTAAGCAACTCACCCCCAGTCAGCACGAGAAAAAAAATTAAGGGAATTAGAACAAAGATGGGAGTGCAGATGAAGAGATTCCAAGCAATTGAAGTTAGAATGAGCTTGGGTGTTAGGTTTATTTCTCTCCAAATGCATGTGCGGCACTTGAGTCAAATTTCTCTGAAAGTGGGTAGATCCTTGATCTAAATTAGAGAAGCACTTTTCGGAACGTGCGAGCTGCAATCACTCTCCTGCAAGTGTTTCCATGCTTGCAAGGATTTGTCCTTGCCTAAGTGCTCCTAGTTCCGTGATATGAAGTGACCGGAGGTCTCTCCAGTATATCTGTGTCCCCCAGGTTAATTTATAAACTGCATGGATTTTAAGCTTTTATGACATCTGTCCCTAGTGCAAAGGTAAGAAGAAATCCTGTGAAAACCAAGAAGTTAGTCTTAATTGTCGTCTGTACAGTACTCCTTAACAATACCCAGAGCTTTCTTGCTTGTGATGCCAGATATGAAGCATTCACGCAGGAGTTTAAACAATGGCTTGCAGCTTTCATGCCCTGCCTTTGCTTCTATGTGAAACGAGCTCATTGTTTGATATTGATCTGAAAAATCTGCCTAAAATCTCTGGAATGACTTCTTATAAGATCAACAGTGACTTTATTAACGTCCTTGCGAAATCCAAGCCGTGAACTGTTTGGTTTACAGATGCGGTCTAAAGTTTGTATTCAGCTAGGCCTCTAAAGAGAAGTTGCAATGGCTATTGGAACTTATTATGAGACCCGAAAGCCTTTCCTTGCGACAGTGGAAGCGAGGTAAACCCTCCCGTATTTGGCTGCCTCGAGTTTTTGTAACCCAAGAAAGCTGCAACATAGCTTTTCTTATTGAATGCAGAAAATAGTTTAGCGAAGTATCGACGATAGAAAGCGGGCGGATAGATTTACTTTTACTCAACCAGACGTTGTCGGAGATGCCCCTAAACAGGGTGGGAAATGCCCAAAGCAACGCTGTCAACTCAGTGGTAGAATGAGCTACTGAAGTAACGAATTTATGCAGTTGTAAACGAGAGTGATGTAGTCTAATGCTAGATAAATCATTTCGTGAATGCATGCCGTGGTGGGCCGCCCTGACATAAGTATGGTCGGGCTCCGCTTAGCTGTGTTCTCGTCACAGCGAAAGCGCAGCCTAGTATCTTTGTTTCGCTCGGCTTCGAGTGACCAGGGCATTCGGCTTGATCAGGTGTTGCCGAGGTTCTGTATTTGTTCTGTGTCCTCGCCTTCAATTTTGACTATGTGGTGAGCACGCTGGGTTTACTGAGGCAATGTATATATTAACTTCATGTAAACTTGCTGTTAAAGTTAATGTGCGATTGCTTATTTCCGCTTATTGTCACTGTTTAGATGACCCAGACTGGCTTGATGAGTACAACACTGTAAGTACGGGTGTACCTGTAATAATTCACTGATGCTATTCTTCGAGGTAGCAATCTTAGTTTGGTAGCTTGGCCTTGCTTTGGATAAACACTGTTTCGTCTCTTTGCCAACTGAAACGAGGCTTTAGGTGTTTTTCATGTTGGAGTTAGACTATGCAACTTTTGCTGCCAGGTATATTTGACTCCTTTTAAAATATGCTTTGCGTGTATCCACTATAATTTCTCTAAACAAATCGAACATCTTTTTGTTTACTAGATGCTGATTTTGTTTAGAGTTTTCGGGCAGTGCTTTGAAGGATCGTGATATATTAGTTAGTCTATCGGCGGCCATGAGTAAATTAAGCTAGGTTACAATTGGTCAGTGAGCAGTTAATGTTTCGGTTAGGATGCAACTAAAGGATGAAGTAATGAAATTACTAGAATTATTGCAATTGTAATTATGTATTAGAGTTTTGTTATAGTAAAATATTGAATTTTGTATATTATAATTATAATTTTGTATATATGTATTATATATTTTTAGAAAGTATTACTTATGCAGCTATAATTATTTACATAATGCGTAGTTACTATAATAATGCATTTAATTTATATAACTGCACTAATAGAATTGATCTAATTCAGTGGGGTGCTGACTTCTAGGGAATTTTTGGTGAATATAGGTCATATTGGTTCCAATTGTTGTATCATTATATTTGGACCTTAGTCATTCAGATCTTGTCACATTCGATTTTGCTTTAATGTGGTCTTATTTTTTTGTGTTGTAGTTTCATAATGGTACTGTTGCAAAATTTATTGCTGTCTCAAAAGAGCTTGGTGGAGAGCTTAAGACCCAGGTATGGTTCTTGATATGTTTTGGAAAGTGTGTCTAGTTGCCAACCAAAGTTAGATATTCCTTTCTGCGCTATATTTCTTATCTCTACCCAAAAGCTTACATTCTTTATAAATCGCACAATCAATAAATTTTCTTTAACGTTAAGGGTGTAATTTTGTTGTGCAGGAACAGGCCATGTCACAGCTAATGGCATTGCAATAGAGTTTTGTTCTGAGTTTTTTTTCTAGATTATGAGGTCAAAATAAGGGCGCGCACAGACCCCACACCCACCCATGCACAAGCACACATGCACACAAGCACAAACACGCACACACACACGCACACAAACACACGCACACAAACACAAATCACCCAAGCTGTGTTTGTGTGTGTTTATGTGTATGTATGCTTGTGTGCGTGTTTGTTTTGTATGTGCGTGTGTGTCTGAAGTTTGAAAAACCTGTCCCTTACAGTTCTCTTGTTTTGCCCCTTCATGGGCTGTTGCGGGAAGGTATTACGTAGTATGCGTAACAGCTGAACTGCCAAAAATAAGCTACTAAAAGGTATAAATTTATCAAAGTAATAAATTTATTTTATAGTGTGTTTCAAAAGCGGTAATTAAAACAGATTTTTTTCTTCTAAAGACAATCATATTCTCAAACGGTTTTGTGCATATTTTGCATTGATTGTTTTCGTCGTTGCCTGACGTTTCGTCTTCAATAAACACATACGCAATCACCTTACCTCAAGTTAATCTGTCTACGCTATTTCGACACTCAACTCAACTTTAAATTTTCTTTTACGACGTTGCTGTTGTTGTTGTTTTAGTTGTTGGCTTACAAGGCTTTTTTTTTTTTGGTTTTTCTTAATATCCTGCACTTCACCAGGCTGAAAAGCTTGAACATGCATTTGCCGAGCTGAAGAACGTGATGGTGATTGCTGCGCGAAACGGGCAACCATCACAGGTGAGCGAGACTTCGGCCTACTATGTTTATTACGGTTTATTACTTCTTAATTTATTAGACTCTGCCATCGCGAACGTGTACAGTATATGATGGGCTTTTTCTGGTTTTCCGAAGCTTTCTGACATTGATGGACAGATGCTATATATATGCATACATATATATGTATATATGTGTGTGTGTATATATATGTGTGTGTATATATATATATATATGTGTGTGTATATATATATATATATATAGATAAATGTATATATATATATATATATATATATATATATATATATATATATATATATATATATGCTTAATTTGTAACCATTTTGTTCCATTTTGTTAATTTCTTCCACTAGCAACTTGGGAAATGTTTTCTGCACTTCTAATTTCTAATTTTCGGCAGCTGCCATCTTGCTTATTGTAAGAGAACTGGCGGCATTGTCCTGGAATGTTGCGATGCGTTTGTGTCGGGATTTGGGGGGGGGTGGCCGGGGTTTTTCTATGCGTTTCATCATTCTTCTTCTTGTCAATACGCGTGACTGTCCTCGTGTTTAGAACGATCTGCCTGTCGTCCTGAAGCCGTTGTCCGATGCCATTGCGGCTGTACAGGTAAGCCTTTTGCAGACGCCCCAATACGTTGAGTCGTGTTCAGTTTGGTCGGCTCAACTTGTGACAATTTATTTCGTTACTCGCTCGAGTTTGCGACAGAGTTTTTCCCGCCTCGTGATTTGTAGTGATATCGGTGGTGAAAAATCTTGATCTTTTAGGATGTCCGAGAGAAAAACCGCAACAGCAAGCAGTTCAGCCATTTGTCGGCAGTGTCCGAGGGTATTCCTGCTCTTGGATGGGTGGCTGTGGTAAGTAAAGTTGAGAGAGGATTGTTTTTAGATGAGTGTTTTTTTAAATTGAGAGGATTGGGGCCTTAACTTATCAGGAAATAGCATGGTATGTTATGCAAGGTGTTTCCAAGATTGGTTTCCATAGCATAACGCTCATTGCGCCTGTGAAAACTATCAATCGAGAACGATCCCAGAAGCGAGAAACGATTTTTCAGGGACGAATTTAACGAATGCCCCCCGCATTGCAGTCTATTTGACCGAGCTCATCAGGCTCTTAGCCAATAGTTACTACACATCCACTCAAACACGAAAAAACCTATGTGCCAAGTCCGTACAAAACTGACTAGTAAACAGAGGAAAGAATAGCGTAGTCTGCATGGCCTTTTTTTTTTGTCATTCTCAGGCTCCAAAGCCGGCTGCCTACGTGAAGCAGATGGTGGAGTCTGCGCAATTCTACACGAACAAACTGCTGAAGGAATTCAGAGCGTATGTGAAGTTTCATTCTGTTAGCGCCAAGCCTCTTCTTGCTGTGGCATATAAAGAAAGCAATATGGTGCCCTTCATTCTCTCTAGGGGAACAGCAAATCGAGTTACAATCTTCCTTGTGTATGAAAGAAGAAGCAGGAGATAGTAGTAGTCTTGGAATGGCTACGTTCATGTCGTATGCGCTCGCATCTGCCGGTTTAAAGCCTATGCAGCAGTCTAATTGAATTTAGCACCTTTTTCATTGGATTCACGTCAGTGCGTTCCAGGAGTCAGTGCAACTGGTTGTTGAGAAATGGCGCTTTTTTGCGCTTGTCGGAAAAGGATTTCTTATACATAATATATAACTTCCTTTGTATGAAACGGTTCTGGCACTGTCTTTGGTACAGTGGTTTATCCTTATTATTGAGATTGTTAGTTTTGAAACTCATAAATTATTATACACATCAGAGGCTTTTATACCGTACTTGTTTTAGTTGGCGTCGTCCTCATTTCCCCTTTTCCACTGCATATATTATTATTATTTTTTGGCTCTTATTAGATCTGATCCGAAACAAGCAGACTGGGCCGTTGCCTGGATCAAGCTGCTGAACGAATTGTCCGACTACGCAAAAGACAGTCACCCGACCGGGCTGAAGTGGGCTCCTGGAGTAAGTAGCAATCTTTTACTCGTTTTCATATACTTGGATTGTTTTTGCTTGATATTGTTAAGCTTTGAGCGTTTCTAGCGTTAGTATTTAGTATTTAAATTGATTTATAGGGTTTTATTCGTTTTTGTAAGCGTTGTTAATTTTTTTTTGCTTTGATGTGCCCTGAAGCTGTTTTTTCCCTGTGCGAGAAGCACGAAATCGGAACGATATTGTTAACCTCGCTTGCGCGCCTTTGTCGGCGGTTTTTGCGAAACTCGGAACGCATAGAAGCACTGCTTGTCGTTCCTTCGAAGTAATGATACGTCTGGCATTGCAGCAGAGGTTTGTGGTTAGGGCACTTTATGTTATTTATGAAGTTTTCTCTAGCTCGCATCTCGAGAATGCATTGTTTTCTAGAAACCTGCTGCGACAGGAGCAACGAAGGCCGGTGTTGTTGCTAGTGCGGCGAAGCCATCTGCTAGTGCCCAGGCACCTCCACCGCCTCATGGACCTCCTCCACCCCCTGGACCCCCACCACCTCCTGGACCCCCGCCACCGCCTGCGCCCGCAACTGGCGCGGCACCGGCTGGCGACGGCGATGACAGCAGGGCTGCCTTGTTTTCGTCGTTAAACAAGGGTTCTGACGTGACCAAAGGTTATCAATCATGTCGATCATTTTCAACCATTTTTTTTTTTTCAAATCGTTTACTTCTGTTATTATAAGTTTTTTTATGATTTACTTCTGTTCTTAGAGAAGAAATAAGGACCCTACGGGTAAATCTTTAAGGCAAAGAATAAAGGTAATAATTTTTGTGACGTTTCGGTCCTTTTTAGTCTGAAGATGGTCCAAGAAAGGACCGAAGCGTCACAAAAATTATTAGCTTTTATTCTGTTATTACAAGTTTTTTGTACGTAAATATATCTAAATCTCATCTGACGGTACTTCATGCGGTAAGCAAGATCGGACCGTGAGGCATGCGTTGTTAGTTTTAGAATTGGAAAGAGTTTTAAATCTGCGCAGTGAAGGAGTGTGCTCGTGGCGAAACTTGCTGTGGCAGTCTGGTGTTGTCTTGTATTAGTTACCGAGATCTGTTTGTATAGTATTCAGGCATGTGTCACTTAGGAAGAATGTGTGCCTAAGCACTTTATCACTGCGCCCATCGTTTCTTCTGCGTCTTTTTTCTAGGATTGGGGGGGGGGGGGAGGGATTCGGTCGTCGTCGTTGCATCGCGGGTCATGGTTACAACAAACATGTCTTTGATATGATTCGGCCTGGCTCGTAGATAGGTAGTTGTGCTTGTCGGTGGTCTCCTTAGGAGTTGATGTGGCTCAATGTCAGTGCGTTGCCTGATCTAGGTCTGAAGAAGGTGACGGATGACATGAAGACCCACAAGAACCCGGATCTTCGGAAGCATGGTCCTGTCGCTGCCGTTGCCAAGTCGTCAGCGCTGGCACCTCGCCCCTACTCGCCCCCGCAGTTGAAGAAGTTCACCGCTCCCGGACAGCAGGCTCCGCCCAAACAACCGCCTGTGTTCGAGCTGCAGAATAAGAAATGGGTTGTTGTAAGTTGCAAAGTCCTTTTTTTTTCTCTGCCGTTATAATACGATCATAATGATATGGAAAGACGTTCTCCCGACCCACTACAAATCGATTCACTTTCACGGCAAATCTTTGTACACGACCTCTCTACTGGCTAATTAAAAAACCAGCGAAAACCTCGAAACATATACGCAATAAATATAATATCTTAAGCTTGATGCATATTCAAAGAGACTGGACATATTGGAGCTTAAGCAATTCAGAAATGTGGCGCTGAACGTCTTAAAGGGCGACTTTCAATTCCAAGCGATAGTGCTCATGTTTGAGCACATGAGAGCGTGGTTTAAACACGGTAGTCAGGAGGGAATCCATCTTTTCACTGTGTGTGTTTTTCCTTCTTTTTTGCAGGAGTTTCAAGAGCGCAACCGTAATCTTGTGATTTCCAACACGAACCCAGCGCAGACCGTGTACATCTTCAAGTGTACGGACTCGGTTATTCAAGTCAA
>QQSS02220588.1:0-10805 GCA_003687565.2 Craspedacusta sowerbii
TGTATGTATGTATGTATGTATGTATGTATGTATGTATGTATGTATGTATGTATGTATGTATGTATGTATGAATGTATAGTTGCATGTATATATGTATTGTGAGTTACCTCTTAACGCTTGGAGGTCAAGGCAAGCAAGAAATTCTGCTATCATGGACATATTATGATTTTGAGAGATGCTCCACAAGTAATTAAAAAAAATTTCAGAAAATCAAGTAAGGAAGCAGAAAATAACTTATGATTTGCACTGAAATGTCTGCATGGAAGATGTAGCAAGAAGTCAATAGTTTAAGCAGCTCCTCTTGTGAAAACAGGTTTAATGACTTCAAAGTAAATTTGCATTATCAAAGTTCGAAATAAAGACGGTTGCTGAATAAAATCAATTTACAGAAATCAGTTCAAAGACTTAAATCTTCGAATGAGACAGATTGCTTATGGATGATTACTAGAACCAGGCAAGAGTTATCTCTACTTGTTATGATTACAAGTTGGTTGTACTTGAATTAGTAAGAACACAACTAATAGGTAGTAGCTGCACAACCGCAAGCGGTTAAGAAGAACAATCAAGTTTTTAACATTTAATTATTTTTAGAAAGTACATACCAGTGACAGAAGATTTGGAGATTATAATGGTAATAGCAACTTCGTGCTCTCCGTTCTCACAAGATCGCCTTCCGCTCCTCGCCCGCTGGCGGTTTAGAAGAGCAATCACGTTTTTAAAACTCAACTACTTTTAGAAGAATACATACCGGTGATAGAAGCTTTGGCAATTATAACGCTAATAACAACTTCGTGCTCTCCGTCCTCGCGATTTCGCCTTCTGCTCCTCATTTTTTGTTAGCAATCCACATCCACTCATCTGCGATCGTGAACGGGCACACCTAGTTGCCGTGCAGCCATTTCTGTCGCTAAGCCAACACGGTTACCTTTGACCACTGTCACCGTTTTTCATGTAGTGGCAGTCACAGCCTTAGTCTAATACGTTTCAAATCAATCGCGGCTCAATTTTACCGGAACATAGGACAGGTTTCGGACTATTTTACCCGAATACAACCTTGAGCCTGTGCAGGAGCGTGGTCTCCCTCTCATTACTTATTTTTTTGGGTCGCAAGCTGGTCCTCAATGCTACACCATAAAAACATCACAGTTGGTAGGACCTCACAGCTGTAGTTTATCAGAAAATTCACTTTGAAATGTTGTATCACTTTATAACATTCACTATTATTTTATTGAAAATTGTTACCTTTATTTCTTGTTAGTAAGTACCTGCGCACTATATCTCATATGAAGTACTTTTTGAAGGTACGTCACATCAGACGTTAATGAAGGGGACACGACATCATAATGAAAAACTGAACACACGCTTTAGCTATTTTATCACATCATTATTTCACAAGGTATCGAATTGTTTTGCTACATTACTTTGCCAAGTGAGAATAAACTTGGTATTGCAGGCCAGGATGTCTGAAAATGTGGAGAACTGTTGTACATGTTTTGTGGTGGTTGTTGTTGTTGGTGAAGAGCAATGAGTTTCCCCGGATGCGCAGTCCATGGATCGCTGGTTACACCTAATGAGTCCAGTCGTCAGATGTTGAGCCTTTCAAGGAGCTAAAGAGCTCGATAATTTCCCTCAAAGGGAGGCTCGGACGATTGGTCAATGCTCCAACGATCGTGAAGCTGACATCGCACGGTCCCCTGTTATCAGGAGACACTCTTCTTGAAGACCTTCGCAGCGGACGAGGAGGTAGTACTGTGCTGGTTAGGTCATCGTAGGAGATTCGCCAAATGGGGTAGCCACGAAAATGTGCAAGCAGCCAAATTTGAGAAAGAAGGTGCTGCACAATGATTGGATTGAAGTTATGAGTTTGATTCTCTTCATTTGTCTCAAATATGCTTTGTGGAAACTAAGTTATTTCCGCGAATATGTATTTAAACGGGCTGCTTCCATTTGTAAACTGACTGCAGATTGAAAAAAGAGTTCTTCAAATTATGTAACGTAAATTGAAACGCATGTTCTTTCTGTTAAAGGTAACTGTAGGTTCGCCGAAGCTGGAAGAGTTTCCTTCTTAGCTAACAACCTAACAACCATTTCATGCCTCAAAGTGCCTAAAAAAATCCCTTGCTATATTAAGAGCTAGATTCAGAAAATTCGAAACTGACAGGCTTTTATCTGATATATCGAAGATTACTTTAAATAGAGAATTCTCAAATGGGGATAACGAATGCGGCTACATAGTAGATAAAATTGCACCAGTTTCTAATATGCGCCTTTGAGGAAGAGGACCGTGCACGGATGCAAAGCCGTATTCGATAGATCTAAATTAGAGAAGAAAGAAGAAAGAAAGAAAGAAAGAAAGAAAGAAGAAAGAAAACGTAAAAACTCCAACACAACTATACATAATATACAAACTTACAAAAAGATGAGGAACAAATAAGTTTCGTTGAAGGCAATTAAGCAAACCTTTAAGAAAGCAACAAAAAATGGTATCCTAAAAAAAAGTTTAAGACCTAGATTAAAGTTACAAATGTAGCAACGTCACAAGGAGCTTATGCAAGTTGACCAAGAAAGGCACATGGCTAAGGAACTCACCGTGGTTTTAAAACCCAATATTAACCCTATATTAACACGGCAAAGGGACGATGCAACCTCAAGCCTTCTGGCTGTTCGGTGGACTGTTCTTCCAGAGACCTAAGATCTTTCGACTACAAGTGGACTACAATGGAACAAAATCAATGCGCGCGAGTCTGTGCCAAAAGATAGTTCCAAATTTTGAGAATTTTTAGTGGATGGTATGAATAATCTGCTCGTGGCTTCAGATTCATAAGAAAACTAGTGAGGATCAGCTTCTTCAACGGCTTGTAAAACTTGCATCCCGTGTTTTAAATGCACCCCTAACCAAAAAATGTAAGCATTATTAAAGAAAAATTCCCTTGCCGTGCGAAGAGCGCCACGGTCGCCCCTCTTTACAAAGAAGACGAACGCACGCGGGCAAGTAGCTATAGGCTTGTAAGTATCCTCTACAAAATGTTCAAACTTTATGAGAAAAGCTCAAGGCAGAAAATTACTCTATAACACTATATAGGCTTTTCTCTCCGCCTGTTGCTCAGCACGTCTTATATAGGTTGAAAAAGTAATGGATAAGAAATTTTGATGATAGTGTCATTGTTACTGGACTTTCAAAAGGACTGAATTACCTACCGCATGACCGGGAGAAGTCGATTTGGAGTTGTTTTTGTCTATTTTACTAATATTTGTCAGATTTTATGACTTTCAGCATTTTCTTTAACGACCTTGCTATGCTTATTAAAAATAATAACGTTCATAATTTTGCGGAGAACAAAACGCTGCCAGCCTATGCAATAGAAATCCTTAATTTGATAAATATTCGTAGGAAAAGTCTAGCTTTGCCGCTAACTGGCTAAATTTTCTTTTTTTCTTTTTTTCTCGTGTATTCGCCATATTTAAGAATGTAACAAAATGCAGCTCATAACAATAAATGCTTCAACAAAACACAACTCAAAACCAAAAATACGTCATGCGTAGATGCTTTTAATGTTCAGTTGGCATTGTTCTCCGAGAAAGACGTCGGCTTTTTCATGGAGCACCATAAGATACCGCAAGATAACGCTGAAAACGGGTTTGGCGTGTAACTAGATATTGGATGTACATTGTACATGCATCCAACCCGACGAGACTATCCTTTATAGGCAGAAGTATAGAATAAGAAAAAGTTAATATTTCCATTAGTCACTTATGGCAATTTCAAGTTTAAGATATGTATTACTCAGTGAACTACAAAGTTCAGATATTACCAATGGGGTGTAACAGTTGTTGAATGAAGAAGAAACTTCTTTATCTAATTCTTGAACGTGATCAGGGTTTTACTTTCGTTGACAGCAGTGCAATTTTTCTTGCGCCATAGATAAGGGCCTATGATCGAGATTCTAAACTTTTGCTTGCCAGTAGCACAGGTTTCCTTGAACCCGAATTTTGAAAAGCGGCTATTATAACAATGATTATCTTACCGAAAACAAGAAAGATGAAAAGACAGCTGGACAGCGCATTTAATGTTTTATGAGAGATCATCAGAGGTCTTGAATGGACCTCGACGGCATCAGTTCCAACCCTTAAAGATCTTAAGCTATGTTTCTTATGATGAATAAAGTCATCCAGCTTGGCAGGTCTGCAAAGCTTCTATAAGAATAGTCGCAGGGCTCTTCCTTTTGTCATCGACAACTGCGCAGGCAGCTACGCCCAATTGATCGTAAAATATGGAAAGTGCTCAGTTGAAGTAAGTAGATTGCGAGGTCAATTCCAAGATGTTTTCGAAGCGATGACGGATGTGATCCATGCTACGCGTCACAACCACCTCTTCGACATTGATTATTGTTTAAGCTTGTAAGTTTGATGTGGTCAGATTTGAATTTGAGGTTTTCGTTGACAAGTACATATCTCTGAGTAGTTAGCTCTTCATATTTGCGAGGTAAGGTTACTCATTTCACTTCTTACTTATTTTGTTACTAACGAGTGTAAGGAACTTTACGACCAGTGTTGGTGTTAAAAGCTAACAGGCCTGCCTGGACAAGTGTCCGTGAGCCTGTGACATACAAGTGAAACGTAAGTTATGCAGGACCCGTGAAAACTAACGCATCGCGCAAGTCATGTTTCGCACATCAGGAAGTGAATCTTCGGCGCCAGCACTGATTGTATTTGTTTACAAAGATATTCACGCTGCCAAACTGAATATAACCAAGCTTTCAGTTGCAAATTCGAAGTAGTGTCACGCGCAGTGAGGCCGGTCTTCCCCAGATGAACACGAAGCCAATGCCTAATGTAACTTTTCCAACGCCTTCCAGTCATATGTCGGAAGCTGATGATGGCAGTAGCTGTGAAGTCAGCTGTGATGATGACCAGCTTATTGAGTTGTCTGGTGCTGTATCTGCTGTCAGCGAAAACGATGTTGAGCCTTTGCCATTAGAGGAACGCGTAAGGTCCGGTGCCGAAGAAACCAAGGATTCCGATTCAATTCCATCAGTGGAAACTCGCATCAGTTGTTCTGACCCCGTAACTGTGCAAGTTGCATCTGAAACCCCTAACCCTTATTTTATTTCTGCCATCCAGGTAGAATCGACAACTAGTATAAATCCCTCTGATATTGCTACGAATACTCCGGGGCTATCAGAGGATCATGGTCCTACTAGCAGATTTAAACGGTTTGCATCCTTGGCTGCAGTGGCTGCATGGTGGGTCAGAAAACGTGCAAAAACAAGAGCTAACGAAGCCCTTACAGAAGAGCTTCGTATGCGATTTAAACTGCAGTACCATTTTATGACTCCATTTCAAAAATTCAGACAGGGTAGACGACCATGGAAGCTTGGGATACAAATATTAAAGATTGTTATTGTTACATCACAGGTAGGCGCACAATTTTAGGTGTTAAGAGGATAGCTGTTTTTACTTTTTTGTTTTAGAGATTACTACAAACAATTTTGAAATATTGTTTTTGATGTTATTGATGTGCCATTATCCTCATAGGAAATAAGACAATATGGAAATAGTGTTGAACTGTAGCATACTATATTTCGAATGCTCCTTGGCAATCTCACGTAATGAGTTGTTACTCAATAAGCAAGACTGGAGCATACAGTCCTGTTGTGACGGTATTAAAGCTTTGAGTTTGTTTTAGGTTAAATAATGTTGGAAGAAGTTTTTATTGAATACCATCTATTGGATACACCAGTCTATAGACTGATTTTGGTTACACCTGGGTAAGGTTTATAATGGTGGTAATGCATTGCACATGGTCATTTTTTTCCAGTTATACATACAATTTACAATATATGAAAATATATGAAAAGGTAAATAGCAAAAATATATGAAAAGGCAAAATATATGAAAAGGTATTCTACTCCAGGCTATAGAACTTTATAGACACACAAAATTATTTACAAACAGCAATTTGGTTTCAGAAAAAATTACTCAACTAATCATGCTTTATTGAGTATCACAGAAAAAATCAGAGCAGCCTTAGATGCTGGAAAAATTGCGTGTGGCATTTTTGTAGACCTCCAAAAGGCTTTTCATACTGTCAACCATGTAATCCTCTTAAACAAGCTTCAACATTATGGCATTCGTGGCATGACTATTCAATGGCTTCAGTCTTATCTAACAAATAGAACCCAATTTGTCTCCATATACGGCTATAACTCTGAAGTCTTTGTCATAAAGCAGTCCCACAAGGCTCTGTGCTTGATCCTCTGTTGTTTCTGATCTACATTAACGACCTGCAGCAATGTGTTAAGTACAGTGATGTGCATCACTTTGCTGATGACACAAACCTCCTTTGCATCACTAACAGTGTTAAGTCGCTAAATAAAAATCTGAATAGTGACCTGAAAAGTTTATGTCAATGGCTGTTAGCAAACAAGATCACCCTTGACACAAACAAGACTTAAATGATCTTCTTCAGGATCAAAAACACAGAAGTACCCAGATCTTTAAAAATAAATATTAATGGCTTTAGATTATATTCTTGTAAAACTATCAGATATCTAGGACTACTTGTTGATGAGCACTTATCCTTTTCCCAGCACATAAAGCATCTGGAAGAGAAACTAATCTTTGCAAACAATATACTTGCCACATGTCGACACTATGTACCCGCATTAACGTTGAAGGTGCTATACCATTCCATATTCCTTCCTCACCTTTGTTGTGGCCGCAGCATTTGGGGAACATTTCGAATATTAAGAGATTGATTCTTCTCCAGAAGAAAGCTGTCCGCATAATGACCTTCTCTGACTACAGTGCCCCTACTGGCCCTATCTTCAAAGAATTAAATACAGTTAAGCTAACAGACCTTATATTTGTACAGAACTCTCTTCTTGTTCACGACATCTTCAACAAGAAATGTCCTCCTGTACTTGACAATCTTATCACTTTTTTGAATCATGTAAATGACCATGGTACGCGGAATGCTATGGGTGCCCTGGCTTCCTTACCTATGGTCAAAACTTCCCACTTTGGGAAACTCTCAATAAAATTCCAGTGCTCAAATCGTGGAATACCTTAGTAAACGTCTATAAGCTTGATCCATCTAAACTTTCCAAGCATAAACTTAAGGAAGAAATTACAGAAATGATATTTAAGCCATACTAGCCCACATAGCTACACAAGAATATTTTAAGACTGCCTTCACACTACACACATCAAACACAACACACATGCCCCTTCGTACACCACCATAGGTTACCAATCCTTGAGTAGTCACGGACCAATTGATTGGTATCCGCTCGCACATGTATTTGCAAATTTATTGGTAGACGTAGTCCAATTATTTTAAGCCATGCGATTCTTCTATCTACTTTAAAGGACATGTATGCTATCTATGTACTTATTGCGAGAAAAGATTGTTGTTGTTGTTGTTGTTGTTGTTTACACTTGCACTGACATGTATCAGCCTTGTTTGGATTCCCCAGTTGATATTTATAGGTAGAAACTGTTGGCTTTGGCTTGATAAGTCAGAAACACGTTCATATCAACGTAAAGTTTCAGATCCTGTTCATATCTGATCACCCTGAAGCCTTAATGTAAGCCCTTAATATAAGGAAAATTGCATTACATATTAGCCTTACTAAGTATCTTACGCTAATATGGTAAAATTTTCAGGTTTTTCTTATTTCTAGTATCTCTTATTTCTAGTATCTCCTATTTCTAGTATCTCCTATTCTCTTATTTCTAGTATCTCCGAGCACTTTTGTGAACATTTTGATGTCTTGATCCAAAATTTTATCATCTAAAATCCTGAATTCTCTTTGGAAATTCTGGTAGTGACAACCTGAATTGACATTTTGATTATCCAGAAACTGCTGGATATGCTCCGGAGTAAACAGCCGTGAGACAAAGAGACTTTGAATAAGTTAGAACTAGTTATTTTCTTAGGGATTAAAGCATTTAGCTGTTCTTGTAGACAGGCATTGGCTGTGATCACTGCTTTTTAAAGGGAAATGCTAGCTAGCCCATCTTTAAGACAGCTTTTATTTACGCAGTAAGAAAACTTTTCCCCTTTGCTAAGGTGTTCTATGCGTAGCTCTGCCTCGCAATTTTTTTCGGCTTTATTGAAATTCCTGATTATTAACTTTAATCTTCTTCTTGTGGGTATAGTTTCATACTTTATGAAAGAATTGTTAAATTTAATGTGCAAGTTTGATTAATCCATGTATCTGATTGTTGAAGGTTTCATTAGTCCATGTTTCCAAATCCGTATGCTAGTTTTTTATTGCTATGTCGGGAATTATTTTTTCTCACCTGATGTTGCCATATTTGCTGTTCATGTATTCATGTTTGGCTATCTTGCAGTTTATAATGTTAGTAGTGAAGCCTGCCAAATACTCTGGGTATGTTTTGTGTACCAACGGGTGAAATAAGAATTTCTCTTGTAGGTGTTGCTATTTGGCTCTGACCGATTTGCTTCTGTAGCTTTCTTTCAACATACTGGATCCGCGTTCAAGACCATGTTTGTTGCTGGTTATGATGGACAGGTGGGGTTTTCGTATTTCTCAAGGCAAGACGTTATTGGTGCTATTCAGCATGCAAGTTTGCAGGTATGTGCCTGACTTTCTCTGCTTGTCAACTCTTGAAAGAACTGATGTAATTTTATCACTGCTGTGAATGGGATTGAGATGCACACTGTTGTTTGATCATGAAAAGCGTTTTTACCTTGTGCATGACCACTATGACCGTATTTATAATGCTTTTAAGGGAAGCTGTTATCAAATAGACTGTGTTATTTAAATACAAGAATTGAGGTATATAGTTAAATAGTTGACTGAATGCACTTCAAGATCTATTTTGGATATTCCTTTGTGTTTTTGTTTGTGTGTGCAAAGAAGAGACCTTGAGTTTGTGAACTAAATAACAGCTTTCAGAAAAAAGACAATCTCGTTTCAGTTTGTAGATCATGTTTCGATCAGCTTTGATCATTTCCAACTAACACAAAAAATTACACCAAAGGCGTTTAAATAAGAGGACGTGAATACGCCAATCAGTCAAAAATTGACGTTACAAATGCTCACTCAGAAATCGATGGAAAATTCCAAAAGAGGCGTCATAAAATAAACTATCAATCAACATCTGCTATCAACTATCAACAAAAGAAAAGCCCACGAGGGAACAACAGCTGTACGCAAGCGCGCGCAAAAAGCCGAAGAGAGAACGAAGTAAGTAAGAAGGAGAGTCAGAAAGAAAGGATAGATCTAGATAGAAAGAGTAAGAGCTAGGTGGTTAAGTTGGGCGTTAAGGTTAGGTTTTATCCATTGAATAAACATGGCCTTCTTCAGTTTACGCTGAAAATCTGTCGGGGCTTTATCTAAAACGGAAAAACAAAGATCATGACGCCGGCGCCTACAGGCATCATTCATTTGCAGATGTTTGAAAATGTGAGAAAACTTATCTCTTCCCAAGTGCTCGTCATTCCAAGTTTTAAGGTGTCTGGAGGATTCTCCATGTAGCAGGCACTACAGCCAGAAGCAAGTAAATTTATAAATAACTCCATATTGTGAACACTTGGGAAGCGGACTTGCTGGCGTAATTCTACCAGCATCCTGGCTGAAAATCAGCCGCTAAAGGACTATGATAGAGCTCCATTGCCTTCCTTTCAAACACCACCATGGCATCCCGGCAAAGTTTCAACTACCAGATCTACATCAAGAGATCTCCATCAACGAACCCACATCACACTGCACCGAGCAAAAGAATTTATAAGACAACACTCGTAGATCCTCCTCCATCAAATGAAAGAGTAAGGGAAGTCTACAAAGATTTCAAGTACGAAAGTCATATGAAAGACATCCTGACTCGGAAAGAACGTACTCCACTTGCACGTCTAAAATCTGGACGTCGCAGAGCCGAACCAGTAATTTTCCCGACCTGCCCATCATGCGGGGAAAATGATCACACATATATGTGTATGTGCGTGTGTGTGTGTGTTTTTCTGTTGGACTATAGCGTAACGTGGTAAAGCATCTAATTGACATAACTACACTTGGATTTGCTCTAAAAAGTATTTTGTTTAGTATCAAGTGGTCACGCAAGTCTCTGTAGGGAAGTTTTGGTATGCAAACTTTTCTACTCAAGATCCGCCACCTATGAAGTTTTGCTACGAGAGATTTGCTGTGGAAAATGAGACTGTTGCAGCAGTCCATGGACACCAGAAAGGCTTTGTGCATTTGTGTAAGGGGACTTCACTTCACTTCACTTCGCTTCACTTCTGATTCTGTTTTTTTAATAGAGTATATTAGGAGCATCTTTTATATTTATTATCAAGTTGTTCGCTTACTGCGAGGACAACCTTGATGAAGTGTGTTGTCTTTTCAAAATTTCCATTGATTTATGAGTAGAGGATATCTTGTGTGTACTTCTGATTACTTAAAAGTTGAGTGTAAACCATATTGTTACCCTAAAATGAGAGAGGCTGCTTTTGTTAAGAATTGGTAAAAATCAGGAAATATTTTGGTGTGGCTGATGTGGTTTATTTTGTCTTTCAGACTGCTTTGACATCGATGACAACTTTAACATAACAAAAGAGCTTGAGTCTAGGGACTTTTTCGATAAGTAAGGTTTGGCTATAATGCTACTCCCTTATTGCCTTGCAGCTGCTTGCTTGGGGCTTTAAGTGAAATTTCGCACTGCATGGACGTGTTATTAACTGTTTATGAGTTACGTGTATACTTTATCCCTCGAAAATTGCTCGTTTGCTATTGAGTTTGTTACCGCTCGTTGCTTGCTGCTTATATATAATATATATA
>QQSS02220599.1:0-10805 GCA_003687565.2 Craspedacusta sowerbii
GACGTTAAAATGCATAAGTATTCTTCTTATCTTCTTATGTTGTTACCGTTTGAACAACTACAGTAAAGATACTACAGCATGCAAGATCGAGTGTTGTTTACGGAAGCCAAACATGGGTTTGTGTATAATTTTTTTTTAACGTATTGGTAAAGCCTGTTATACATGCTCTTCTCGACCACTTTGCTTGACATTAGAGAGAAGAGATATAGACCAATAGTTATAAGAGTTAAGTAATCAGAACCGAGCTTCAGACGATCTGTCGGTATACTTTCGCTTGGTTCAGGGAGTTAGGTTTGTCCGCTTCAGCTCTAGTTCATGAAGGTAGAAACATGCCTTGATCTAGGGGGCTGGGCGTGTAGAACCTGAAACCGTTTGGAGCGGTATGAAGCTTTTCATAAACAGATTTGCCTATGCATGAAAGTGTTTGTTAAAGGATATTACTATCAGACATCGGCTCATTAATGGAGATTCCGTTAACATTAGTATCAAGTATTGGGACTAGACTGATTAGTTTGTGTTCCCAAGATTTGTTTATGCCGTTCCAAGTTTTTCTCAAATTTCCTTGGTGCAGCTAGAAGTAGCTCTCATAATGGTATTCCTTATTCTTTCTTATCATTGAAACTACCATGTTTCTCTCCTGTTTGTAAGCGTTGTAAAGTAGTGCATTCTTTGTGATGTTACTTTCATTTCAGAATTTATAAACAGGTTGGTCTCTTGAGCGCATTTCTAACAAGATATGCGACGTTATCCAGGGTTTCTATCATAGCAGCTAAGAGGTGCATCAGGTGTGTCTTGAATATCGTTTAAATCGTGTAAGAGTGCAGTAGTCAGTGTATCAGGGTTCGCTTCGTTATCGTAGACAGCTTTCCAATCGACTTGACTAAGTAGCTCAGTGAATTCTTTAATGTTGAACTTCAGGTAGTCGCGGACAAAATTTCTTCTTCTTCTTCTTATGACATTTGTCCTTGTTTTGGTGATCAACGGAAACAGTAAGTAGCGCAAAGTGATGTGAAATAGAGCTTGTTATGTTGCCACTACCTGAGGGACATCTATGATCGTCGAAAAAGATGTTATCGACCAGAGTTCGGAATTTTGAGTTAACCGACTTGGCCGTAATATCGAAGGCTTACATAAATGCATAACTGGTGCCCCGTGAAATTCGGCAGTATACATTTTATCGAAAGATAATAAATTGATATTAACGTCGCCCATTACGGCTACAAATTTATCTTCCTTGTTAAGATTGTTAAGTAATAGCTCAAAATAGTCACCTAAGAAGTCCCTTTGGCTGATTGTAGAACGTCTGTAAATTGCATATACAGCCGTAGATAATATTTTATCTTCGAACTTTTTGATTGCTACTACTTTTGCACTGCGTATGCGATATGCACAGGTTATAGATTCGTAAGGGATGTTCGTTCCGCACTCTGCAATTGCTTTTTCGACAGCTTGAAGAATAGTCACCATTGTAGCAAAGCGTTTTTCCACCCGTCGATGTTTTGTCACTTGGGTTAGCATTCAACTCAAACTTGTTATGCAGATAGGATTTTTAAAATCTAATGAAAAACTTCTCGGGGAATTGATGTTTTGCTAAAATATTTGTATTTTTATCTAAATCGGTGTCGCACTAAGACTCTGAACTAATAACTTAAAATTCGCGATCAACGAGGGTTTTTGGCAAGCCAATCTTGTATGAAACGGTGCAGAAGCTTCTTAAGTTAGTGGTTAAACTGGTTAATGTTGTTTTACGGTAAGCAGAGGTGCTAAACCAATGAAAATTTATTCCATCTACTAAAACATCGAGAAAGGGCTTCTTCTGATCTGTCTTGTATTCTACCATAAACTTAAAACTAGGGTCACTGCTGTTGTGGTATACTAAGAAAGGCACAGCCTCACTCAATCAAACGAAATGGGAATGTTAGGTGAAAGAAAGCCAAAGAGAAATCTAGAAGGTTCGCATTTATAGGTAGAACAACAAGATAGAATAGGACAAAGATATGAGAACGATCTAAAGGTTTATGAAGTTTAGACAGACCATAAATTGGCGTTGGATGCAACTGGTGGCGATAGACATTCACAAACAAAATCATCTGGAACAGCATCATGGAACAAGATCTTATCATGACTTAAACAAATTGCACTTCTTAGTTTGAAAAAGAACCTTGGAAGAGACTGGTCACGTTAGAGTTGGTTCACTGGCAAACCCTCCGGAGCTGCGAGGAATCGCTCAGAGTTTCATTTATTGGTGTGCTTAGGCCCTGTTACTAAAATTTTCTGAAACACTTGATCCTTGATCAAAACGTCTCCAAAAAAATTAAAAGAGTTTAAAAATTAAAAGTAGCTTTTTTCTTAAAGCTATTGTCAATTTAGCGCCTCCTCGACCATTTGGCAATATCTACATGTATTGAATGGCAAGGTACTAGAGCGAGATGTGGTATAGCACGTTGCTCAGTCAGAGAACATTTTACTAAGTGGATGCTCAACTAAAATCAACTCTCCATCTTAGCTCAAACTATAGAAGGGTACAAAAGGTATTAAAACCAACGCAAAACAGCCCCATACACTAAGGCAATGACATGGCATGAAAATAAATGCAAAGAAAGTACGTCGTTTTCAGCACGCAAGCGTCCAAGACTGCACTCAACTCCAATCGATGTAAACATATTATTTGGCCGTAAGTGTTGTGCTGTGCTATTACTATTAGGAATCTTATCATATGCAGCCAAAGGTAATAGTTTTGATTTTCTACTTTAACAGTTTTCCATTTAGTGATATAAATATTTGGGTCTTTAAGCTGGCTATTGGCAGGCGCCCCTTTGAATTCAATGTGCCATGCTACCTTGTACGTCGTGTTGGTAAAGCGAGCTTGTGCAAGGCGCTCGTTTTAGTACTGGCTTTGGTAGACCCAACTCAAAGAAATTGCTCAGTGTGTCGTCTAGCTTATTATTATGCAAGTGGTATATGGAAAGCCATAAATTTGGATTAATTTCGTCTTCTAACTTCAAGCAGATCTGCTCCCTCCAATATCAAAAAAAGTAATTATTTTTCTGACCTGAAGTTGTCAGTTTACATCGCGATTTCATTAAGGCGTAAGTAATTGATGTGCGAATGAAATATTCTTTAATGAAGCGATAGTGAGAGTGTTACTATCAACGCGATGGCGTATTCTAGAGAGGTAGCCATTCGCCCTTGACAGCTTCTTTGGTGGTTTTGCAATTCCGAGTGTAAATGAGGGGTTTTGACGGGTGTGACGATTGCTGCGTAGATAAATGCTCACTGCTATTATCAACCGAATATATTTGATTCTATCCACCAACGTAAAACTATAAGTACAAATGTTATTTCAAGCAAATAAGCATCAATGTAACAGGTACGCAGAAGGACAACATGTATACATCGAAGATTTTAAAACAGGCATACTGAAAAATAACACTTTATTACAAAGGTACTTTCAAGACAAAGGATCACCAAAACTGAATAGACTTACCACTCTGTTCTCTAACACTCGTACCGCTTCACGCTCTACGCTGAAGGTCTGGCATGACTTAAACAAATTTCGTTCTGTATAAACTTATCGGACTAATAGCTACAAACGTGCACTTACTAAAACTCAGAAGGAAAAAAAACATAAATCCACAATTATCGCTATAATTAAATATTTGGTGGATCTTAAAGCTATTACGGGTGCTAATGGGTAAAGCAATAAACAGGACAAACTGGAACTGACAACGGAGGTTGGCATAATGAAATAAAAAATACAACTAAGAGGCACTTAGGGTGGGTACATGGGTCGTGATGACTAATGGAGACTGCAAGTACTACTAATATACACATGCCACGGGTGTTCTGCCCCCACGCCTAAAGCAAGGAACAAACGTACACAGTGAATAAATAGACTTACAATATAGTATAATCACGTAGGCGCTTGCACAACATTTTTGTTGCTTCATGATGCTGCCCACGCAAGGTAGCGCTGCATGCACGCCCCCCCCCCCTCTCAACAGAATCTGAATCATCCAGCAGAGACAGGCACGCGCAGTAAGCAAGTCGTCCCACGGGGTGGGATACCGTAGGCTAGAAAGCTCTTAAATGAACAGGTGATTCAGTGAGATGATTTGCAGTCCGTAGTTTATAAGTAAGATTTTTATATTATGTTTTATGGTTTTTGTAATATGTTTTAATGTTTTTTGTATCATGTTTTTGTTTTTTTTGTGCATGGTTTTATGTTTTTTTGTATCATGTTTTTATGCTTTATTTGTATCATGGTTTTATGTTTTTTTGTATCATGTTTTTATGCTTTTTTTGTATCATGGTTTTATGTTTTTTGTATCATGGTTTTATGTTTTTTTGTATCATGGTTTTATGTTTTTTTGTATCATGGTTTTATGTTTTTTGTATCGTAGTTTATGTTTTTTTGTATCATGGTTTTATGTTTGTTTTTGTATCATGGTTTTATGTTCTTGTATCATGGTTTTATGTTTTCTTGTATCATAGTTTTATGTTTTTTGTATGTATTAATTTATTAGTATGGTTTTTGTATTATGTTTTGATGTTTCTTTGGTATTATGTTATTATGGTTTTTTGTATTATGAGGTGGTCTGCCCACGTTAGTTTATTAGTATGTAGTTTTTATACTTGCTCAAATTTGGAATTTTAGCCTAAATATAAACGTTTTGGTTTATGGTTAACATAAAAACAGCATGGAAAAAATTTCTACTCGAATTTCTCGGTTAATTTAGCTTAGCTTAGCATAGCCGCAAAGACCATTTTTTTGACATGTTGAAATACATGTCTTGGGCTAACTTTCATGACCGACGTCCTTTGGCTCCTCGAATTCCTTCCATTTTAGAATTCTCACATTAATCAGAGGTATGCTAATGAACATATTGCACACATGAAAAGAAACCAAAACCTTCTTTACTTAATTTACGTTACGAAGGCGAAAGTAACCTTAGCGAAGAGTTTATGAGCAAAATGAGAGGGGGAGGGAGGGGGAGGGATCTCAGACAGAAATTAGCCAGTTGGTACTCATAAGTGGAATAAGAAGACAAGATAGGGCGAAGATAGAGTATTTTAGGCCAACCATAAATGCGCTCGGGATATGATACTTGGTGATAAACAAGATTATATGTACCCTCAAATAAAATTTCGCGTAGAATTATGATTTGGCCATCGCTTGTAGTTACTCGTCTAATTACGGGGTGGGATTAAAACCTAACTGCCGCGTGGCTCTTGACCTGATGTCGCCGCCATCTTCCAAACACGTCTAGCGTAAAACATGAACTAAATTCATCGCAAACGCTTCTCATCCGTTTCTATTTTCCTCGCACCCCACGTGTTTGCCAAAGTTTTCCAACGCAATGAGCCGGCACTCCAAATCGGAGACATGTCCACTTCATACTTCTGTGCATAGTCGCACGTCTAATTACGGGGAGTGAGAAATGACAGCCAAATTTCCGCGCGGCTATTGACTCAAAGGACGCGTTGGGGGCGAGACCTATGGACGCAAATAGCGTAAAAGATAAACTAAATCCATCTCATCCTTCGTCGTCACACCCAACGCGTCTGTCAATGTTTTCCAACGTACGCGCTGGTGTTCCTAATTGAATTAACGACGTTCGCATACATTTCATTGGTGGTAAACAGGTCCGCGCACATGGCAGAACATTCCAGTGGAATAAATATTTAGCGCGTCCTTCTTCAAATATTAATCAGCTTTGTTTTCTGCCGAATCTCGACGTCTTCCCGTTCTGGTTCTGCTTATCACTCCTGTTCTTGGCATCACCATCGGTTTGACGTTGTCTCATTTTGGTATAACACCTCTCACCATCCTTCTCGTGATATCTGGAAGCTGCCTTCAGCTTGTAGTAATCTTCTTCGTAAATGCTCTAAGTACCTGCTCATAAACATGTGCTTTGAAGGGCCTTCGGTAAGCTTTCTTGTCAATTCTTCGTTGTTTTTTGATGCTGCTCACAGCGATACCAATGGCAGTTTGTTTTGTTTCGAGTTCACTTTTCTGCAACTTAACTGCTTCCTTCCAGGCCGGCATACTTACACCAAAAACTTCCTTCCTCCAGACGTTGAGAACATCATTTTATTCACATTACATTATGACGAATGCGTTTTATCAAGAAAGGCGCTTCGCAAATTTTGGGTCGCTTGTAAAAGAAAATGTTTCGCTCGATTTTTTCAAAAATGTGACTGTGAAAAAACTGGGTGAGTAATCACGTATCGGGTCTTCACACGTGTAACTCCGAGAGGTTAGATCCTGATCGTTACTTTCAAATTTTTCCATCGTTCATGTAGAAGTGCCGGTGCGCGTATATATTGCTCTCTGCAAGTCGCTGATGCCCATCGACCAGCTCCCTGCGTGTGTACTCAACTGACCTGGTCCATCTGCTTTGGTCCCCTTTAACATATCGTTGATTATCTCCCAGTGCATATTGAGATCCTGTTGGTCTACGTAATCCGCAATCTGGTTGAATCTATGGTTCACCTGCCTGATACGTTCCTTGAAAGGCTTGCTCGTTTCGGCGATGATTTGCGCTGGAGTCACTTGCGTCAGCTGAGTCATATCCCCTTATCCAACTCCCAGAGGACCGAAAACGTATGCAATTTTGGGGCCAAGTCTGCCCAGTTCCCAAGTACGCCCCTTAATCGTGTTGACCGAGTTGGAATCGCGTTGGAACGGGAAAGAAGAGAAGAAAATAGTATTTCAAAGAACGTTGAAAAAAAATTTAGATCTTAAAATAAAAGGTATGAGATCATAACATTTTTTTCCACTCTAGAAGCGATGAACGTATCAACCATGTTTCTTTCCTACCAAGACTGTCAAGATGTTTTAGTCAGTAAAGAATTCGCTTCCAGTGGTTACATGGATAAGATAAGAAATGAAGATGATAGTTTCTGGTTAAAGCATTTGTTATGGAGGCAGAAATCTAGTGGACAGAAATCAAGCGATGTAGGTCATACCGTATGCGCCTCTCCTATAACGATTTTTTCTTTTTTTTTTTTTTCTTCTTTTCCTGCAATAAATTAAAGGATTCACTAACGTCCTTTGATGCGATCCTTTTACTTACACATAAACAAATAGTTTTGCGCGGTCCATATGAATACTTTTTGTACAATTATATATAGAAAACAGTAAATAACCGTAACAAACTCCAAAGTTAACACACGATAAGCTTACAAGTATCATCGTTAAACATACCTCGCTGGTATTTTGAATATCGTCTTAAAATACTCTCACTTTCGCAGACAAGTGCTCGGACAGGAGTGTCCAATGACCGCTACCAGGAATGGTCGGCTTACATGTAGGGCAGAAACTACAAAATGACGCACGATTTTTGGACGACAATAACTACACTTTTAAATCTCCGCGACATGTTTCGACCATAAAAAGTCATTTTTTAAGCGAATAGTAAATTAATAACCCTTACCTCACATATAATTAAGTTTCAGTACAGTTGCCATAGAAACTCAAAACAACATAGGTATCAGTGAGAGAGAATGCAAGTTTTTTAAATTTGCTTTTATTGGGAGGGGGGCGGTTCTAAACTTACCCAATCTCGGTTGAGTAGAATTACCAAGAAATTAACCTAAGTTCTTATTTTCTCAGCGAAAAATGTTCGCGCCGAAATTCACACGTCTCGAGTGTTATACCAATTCGCGTGTGTTGGATATAATTCCAAACCATATTAGTCTAACGAACAGAAACCTCGGGACAAGAATTTCCGAACATTATAACGTGGACAAATGTACGACTGCTGTTGCGCAGCATCTTAAGTCATCTCCTGGCTGTAAGCACGTTGGCAACCGCTCAAACTTTAAGGTCATTGACCGTGGGTCAAATGAGACCATTTTGCGGATCAAAGAGGCACTCCATATTTTAGATGCTAAGCCAAAGTTAAACACACAAGTAAAGTATGAAAATGTTTTACTTGCTTTGTGGAAGCTGCATTATGTTCGTTGTTGGTAAACGAAGCCACCGCTGGTTCCGACCAATTACTTAGATAGTGGTCGATCCATTTACGCAGTAATTTTCTTTAATTTGTCCGCTTACGTTTCAATGGCAACTGTACTGAAACTTATTCATATGTGAGGGTTACGACTCACTATAGGTTTCAGTAGAAACTATACCCATACAATTTAAGACACGCGAACTGGCCCGGTAGGAATGTGCGCCGTAGGGTGGAATCAGGGATGAGTCCATATACGTACATGAAAACAGAACTAGTTCCACGCACCCCAATGGTTACGCCGCGCAGAGTGGCTGGGTCTTTTTAGTACTATTACATACTAAATAGTAGAAGAAAAGCTACAAACTATAGACGCATTAACCGCACGCTCGGTTGGCCTAGGCATGGTATGCGCAACAATCGTTATTGCTAGCGAAACTCATCTTTCGTTCTAGAACGATAGTCGCGATTAAACCAAAGCATTTCGCCGTGAAGCAGACAAGCATTCGATAAGATTCAACTTGGAATGTTGGAACAGATCAAGCAAGAAGTCTTGCAAATTGGTAACGTCCACTCCTCGGGATACGATGTTGACTTGCGCAAATCGTACGTCGTAGCGGCTGGACCACGCGCATCTAGAAACCTTGTTAAGGACGCCCTTAACTATCAATGACATGAATAGGGTCGGCAACGAGACACGCCTTTTTCGACGCTGTACTCTAGACACGAATCTCGACCAACATACTCAAACTGCCTGGAACCGGATACACGAGAGACCAAGGTTCTATAAATTTAGACTGCGGCGAATGAGACCACTACAATGCGAAGCAACCAGAGACGTCGCACAATCAAGCTCCGATGTAATACTGCGCAAAGTTTCAACTTCAGCGATTACCAGCTGTTCCAATAAAGAGACAACAGCGATGCCCAACTCTTCTTATAAAGGCACGACCAGGTCCTTCAAATACACCGCGATTTTAATAGCGTTTCTTCACTTGCTTGCAAGTAAATATGACCAGGTTTAATTATTTAATAAGTGCAGGTTTTCTGGAACGAGTACCTAGTTAAGCACGAAGAAAGCAAATAATCATATGCTAGAGTGGTATAAATAGGAACGATAACGTGTCAGCCACAATGAAAAGCAAAGGCAAAAGAACGCGTCCGGTCCGTCACTACTTTATGAACAATGTATCTTGCCAAAGTATTTGTGCTGGTTGCATTGATATCAACAATGGGCTTCCATGAAGTAGATGGATTTTATAATTGGCTACCAATGATGGACGAAGGAAGCAACAAGGAACCGGTGGGCACAAATTTCTAATCCCCAATTACGTGTACTAAATCGCAACTGAGCCAATAATGTGTGGCATTCTCAGACATATTCGTGCGCCTAGCTGTACTTGCATAGCGATTTGTCAATTTTAGGATTTTATAATCTGTTAAATGCTCGCAATATATGTAGTTCACTTACTTTCTGCGTCATTTTCTGCGTTTAATGGATGCTCCATTAGCATGTAACATTTTACTTTGCTAACCTCAATACAAGAAAGAATGAGTAATGAAAATGGTTTCTGGAACAGTGCATTCACATTTACTTGCGCTCGCTAAAATTTACTAACCCTAATGCTGTTCAAGACTTCTCTCTAGGGACAGTAGCAGCTTATGTCTGAAGCTGCTTGACTATTATTTTATTTTTTTGAATGCTTACTGTTGAGTATGTTAATGATTCCTATTGTGTTCTGTACAGCGGCATCTGTTGTAGCTATTTTCACATAGGCAGCCTTTCCTAGCCGATAACAGAAATATGTCAAGGCTTGCCTTACATATAGCCAGCAATTTAATCAGTATATGTGCATTGCTGCGCCTTTTGATTATAGGATTCATTCAAACTCGGTTTCGGGTCCATGAAGGAGTTGGCTCAAGATCCAGAAGAAAATAATCACGATTGCTTTTTACGGTGCAACGCTGTAAATGCTTTGGACTTATGCGTGTCGAGATGTATGTTAGGTAAACATAATTACTCGTGAGCAGCGGCAATAATGGCTTCCTATCCGAATTATGATGCTGCCAGAATGTAATTAGAACCGGGCAGTATTGGCCTTCGCGATCTACTTGTATTGCTTGATGTTTACATGCGATATAGTCAATTTTTACTCATTAACGAATTTGAAATCGGTTGAGGCTATAAACTTGAAAGGAAGAAAACTATCTTCTTTCTTTTTCTTTAGCGCGTAATAAAGATTCGCACATTCCACAATTAGGCTGAATCATGCAAAAACTGTAATAAAAAAATGGCTTTGCGCAAGTGCAAGTGTAGATAAGCACACTTCTGATACTATTTATCCGAGACCACGTTATATTGAAATATTTAATGCATACATTATACAGTTAAATATATACATAAATACTTGACGGCTGCCAACACTTTTACCGCGTACGGTCGAGCTAGTGGGGAGTGTACGCAATTGTTCCTCACCGGTCAGCTCGCCTGTGATTCACTTAGTTCAGCGTCATACGTGGCTTGCACTACACCACGCGGACCTTCCACATAGCCGGGACTAGTAGTTCCCGAGAAGGCAATTATTTTGACACATGTCGAGCTAATCCCATAACTGGGCTACGTGGGCTGCCATTGCCATGTACCCGCAAAGCGGTACTTATTTTAACGACCCCGGAGGGATGTAAGGCTTAGTGAACCTACGAAAAAAGTTGCCGCGGAGAGGACTCGAACCCGCAACTACCAACTGAGCTAACCGTTCATACATACCTTCCTACATGCATACATACATACATACATACATACATACATACATACATACATACATACATACATACATACATACATAC
>QQSS02220610.1:0-22664 GCA_003687565.2 Craspedacusta sowerbii
TAGATAGATAGATAGATAGATAGATAGATAGATAGATAGATAGATAGATAGATAGATAGATAGATAGATAGATTGATCGATAGGTAGATCGATCGATAGGTAGATAGATCGATGGAATTGGTATTTTTGAATTATTAAATATAATATAATACTACAGCTATCCTTGCTAGCATCAAAGCTGAATTAAGATATCAGACTGCTGGTTTTTAATATGCACAACGTCTGTTGTTCTTGTAGCTACTTCTGCAAGCTTTTTTGCAAAGCAAGCGTGTTGTAGGATATTGTTTGTTGAGCTCAGTTGCTCACAAATACCACTTAGCAAATCACGGAGCTTCTTGCAGCTCCAGTTTCTTCTACTGCGCGTCAGGAGCGTGATTTTGTTACTTGTTGCAGATGTTGCTCGCATAATTCTCCCATCCGCAAGTTTCGTTTCTCAAAATGGCAGCTTCCTAGCATGTCCGCTTCCCAGCAATATGTTGTTTTAACAACTTATAATGGTTTTAATGCACGTCAGTTAGATGCTACTGCACCAACATAGACAGGTTTAATATTTTTGGAAACAGCTTTCCATTTCGCTCCCATCGCTCCTTCCTTAAAGAAGTTCCAGCAACTAGATGCAAACGCTCATAGCTTGCTTCACATTCCACTGGCGATATGATGCTAATCCAGGAATCAGGGCTTTATTTTGCAATTTACCAGTTTCTGGGACTGGAGCTTGGTAAGCTGGCGAGGCTTGTCGTAGAGAAGACAGTCGAATACTGTTTCCTTGCGGATTTCCACGTGGTCTTTAATCGATGCTGATCAAGCGTGCTTGCAGCGTTTAATGATGATGTCCCGAAACGACATTCGCCCAGGTTCAATGTCGCATTCTCTGGTTTTCTGAAACAAGTTAGGTGAAACCGCTTGGGCTGAATGTGCTAGTTAGGAATTACATGCAATGGTCAGCTGTATGATGTAGCCTGAACATGCCTTCAAAACCTTTTGTGCTGGCAGTTGCCCCAGTCTCATGCTTAGTGATGGGGTATCGCTTATGTGGCTGCCGTCGTTTTTCCCCTTCATTTAAGTATTTTTATGTTAGGGCCGCACAAATCTCTTAAGGCTAGAGCTTCCCTCTTCGTTATCTCCTAGTATTTTCAATTTTTTTTTTTTTTTTTTTTTTCATTGTGATAGTGACATGCACAGGTTTGGTTCGTGTCCCGTAGTAAACAACTTAGCCGACGAGTCGAGAAATTTATTTGATATGATCTTAAAAAAAATTAGGAGAAACGCCTAATGCACAGCCCGAGGAATGCATGGAGATATGGCCTTAAGTTAATAAGAATAACAATGGTGGGCAGATGAAGAGAAATAGCTCGAGTTGAATGTCTTAAATTGCTTGGAGTGCTGTCAGTGAACGTTTGCAGTCGTAGTCAGGTGACACGAAAAAGCATGATAAGCTTTCTCTAGCATGTGATATAATAGAGTACATCTTTAACGCTTCATGTCAGATATCAGTTTGGAAGGCTTACGTAGGAACAGATTTCCTTCGATGGAAATAAAAAAATTTTGTATACCAGTACTTTTTCGATCTAAATATTTGAGCCTTGGAGAGTTTTCAGTTGCTATTCTGAAGCTGGTTTGAAAAGTATGAGATTTACTTTCCCTGATGATGGTCGAGACTATCTGGAGCGGTGTCTGATCAGTCCCTCGTTATGCAGAAAGATCAAAGAAGTATGGCGAAGAGACTTTTCTTTATCTTTTGACGTAAAAAAAATTGTCTGTGCAAAGATTTGCGCGTAAGTAGACCTTCCCTTAGCTATTACTTCATCTTGATTCACTCCATCTTTTATACTCTCGTTGCTACTTTTTTTTAATAGATATCCTGACTCGGAAATAGCGGCGGGTGTGTGCTGCTAATTACAAGAAAAAGAAGTTCTTATCTATAAACACAACAAGTTACATGCAGTCGAAGTCGGGACTTGTTTACGAGTGCGTTAATGTCACCTATTTTCTAGACTTGCTAGCGATGAGCTTGCATTAGAAATTATTTCACGTCTTGTTCGTGAAGTTGCTAAAATCTTTGTCGTTGAATTTATTTTTTTTAATAGCCAATTTTATTTTAAACGCGTTATTTTGCATGAATTGGTTATGCTTTATTGCAAAATTGAGGAACTTTTTTATAATTATAATTGCGATTAAAATCTTTTCTTGTGTTTAGTTGGCGCTGCCTTTTTTGTCATTTATTAAAATTTTGCATATATTGATTTTTTTGTATAATCCTTAGCTGTTATTATAAAAAATTGCGTTAAATTGATTAGCGTTCTTTTTTTTTTGCTTGTTTTTGCTGTTTTTGTTGTTGTTTTGCTATCGTATTTTTTCGGTGCTGACGAAATTTACTACTCGGTGCCATCAATTCTATTCGATGGGAAGGGTGGTTGCAAAACCACCCCTGATATATCCCATCTGCAAGTTGTATTATATTTTTTCATGCGAAATGCGTCGGGACCTTTCTGAGATTTTAGCCCAGCTGACTTATGGTTCTTGTAAATGTGGGAATATGTTAGCTTATACTATTATGTACATTCTTGGTATGCAATACGTATAGTAAGAGCAATTTGCGTGAATAGGACACGGAGAGTGGAAGGGGGAAGAATGGTGCAAGATTCCTCGCATATCCGCGCTTAATGGTAAACCTTCATTTTGTTGTGTTTAATTGTTATGTACATTTTTAACATTTCGTTAAACTCGAGGATGGAATTTGTCGCGCCTAGCAAAAAAGTAATAGCAAAAATTTCTGTCAAGCCGAACCGTCATAAAGATAGCAGTACTACGCAAACTGCGTCTCCACACAGGACACGCTCTGATTCAGAGACGCATTGACATGGCTTTTAGCATCCTTGCCAAGAATCGCTTGATACAATTACACGCGTACAAATTGGTTAAGTTCTTCCAAAGAGAGGAGGTCTTCATAAATTCAGACCTGCCCTTTGAGGCACCAGATGTGGGCCAGGTAGCCTCGTACGAACGGATGTGGCTGCGCTTGGCAGCGGCTCCACATCAGCAGGTGAGCAAACCAAACGTTGCTTAGCCGTTACCGTAACTGTCAACACGTGACTGCCTGAAACTTGCCCTTCTGTCGCTAACTCAAGCCTTAATACGAAGAGAAAGGCATGGCTGGCGTCAAATCTATTCCTGGGTTGTGCCTAGATAACAGAAAACTCTCATGATGAAGCCAAGATTCGAGCGCATCGGCACACAGTTGGACATGTGGCTACTTTCTTCCTAGCTCTTTGTTCAAGCCATGTGACCTAAACGATTTATTCACCGCTCACTTTTTGAATCTTATGATTTTTGTTGTTGTAGTTACGATACTGAGATCAAACTAGGCATAAGTACAATTTGAAAGTTTAACTTATCACAATTTGTGGTGCACATTCCTGTCAGGCTCTTCTGGCAAGGTATGATTCTGAACTCGTGTAAGTTAACATTGATGTTGCAAGTTGTCTTTCTGGTCTGCCATATGACGTATTTCAAGGCGGTATGACTTGTGAGGGTAACACAAATGTTATCTGGAAAGAGAACCCTCGAATCTAAAAACAAAGATTTGCTTGGCTTGGGTAGAGTGTGCGTGCGTGCTAATAAAAGGTTGTGAAGCCATCAATTTATAGACTACGACAACTATTACTTAAGCTTTTTCAAGTAGGTTAGTCGCCTCAACTGCGCCAATAAGCCCAAGATTGGATGGGCTTAACGGACCTTAAAAAGGTGAAAGAAAGTGTTTCATAGAAACACCTCACTGCTTGGGAACATTCTCATTCAGAAGTTGTGACAATGAGCATTGCTTACCTGTGTTAGACGAAAATCGCATTTTTATTGACTACTGCCTTAGAAAATGGGCAATGTGGTTGCTCTGCTGACTCGTTTTAGCCCAGCAAATAGCCTCACGCTGGCACACATCTCAGGGTTGCTCACTTGTAGTGCCTACGTTTCGTTGCTTTAAATGAAGCTTAAGGACTGGAAAACAATGCTGCTACTATTGATGAAAAATAAACGAAAAATAACGTTACTCTTACCAAAATGCATTAACGTGCTCCTTTAATAGCACAAATCAGTTTCTATTAGTTATCTATTTTCGGCTAGGAATCATCCATAAAAGTCGTCCATCTGACAGGGGGAAGGGGCCCTGTCAAAAGTGGACAAGGGGGAAATGGGTAAGAGCAAGTGTGGACGTCCGCATCACAATGTATTGTTAAGTGTTAGGATATCAGAAATATGGCCTTCTTAAATTAACAGCGAATTTATTCTGGTTCATTGGCGCATCAGACTAACGAGAAAAAAGCAGGGCAATGCCCTATGCGAAGGCTTTGTCGTAAAACTACTCCAGCCTGCTCTTAATTGAAACTGAACTGGTCAAATATTAATTGAAACCGCTTCAGCAATTCCCTGTGTTTTAAGTCTCATGATGGAAAACTTCCGTGAAAATGATATTGAAGAGCTGTGCGTGTGTGGATGTGTTTCGCAAAAGAAAAAAAAACTGCAAGCAAGGACTATTACAACTAAGATCGTAACAATAGGGGTGTTGTCAATAGTTTCGATAAAATTTTACTGTAAATTATGGCATGGCTCTGCAAGAAGGACAAAGGCTTTTCATGCTTGTACGTTGTTAATTTTAAGTTTCGTTCGTAGCAGTAAAATTTTTAAAATGTAGTTCAAAGCCCAGGGTATAAAAGCCTAAGCTCAAAGCGGAACACTCAGATACTTGGAGCAATAAGCTTCTAGTGTTCTGGTCGCATGCTTGAGAAAAAACTTGACGCTTATCCCTGTGTGGCATGGAGTATCGTTAACTTGGAGAGGTGCGTGGAGGTTTCAGTTTTACAACAATGCACTCTCAAGAAATAAAAAGGAAAATTTTCAGTTCTTGCTTCAACTTTCCAAGCGTTGTTTAGCTGTGATTCAGACTAGAAGATTCAAAGGAAGAGGACCTAACTATGCAATACTGAACCAGCCTTTCCCGGAAGTAAATATTTGCTTATATGCAACTGTCCCTATGCCTGAACAATGGCAAACATATCAGACAGCAAAGGCGGAAAGAAGACGGCAGGGGACGAAGAGACTGCTAGAGGATTCTGAGCTAGCTGGGCCACTAACTAAGCGTTTGAAATCTTTGGTTCAAAATAACCTGCTGCAGCAAATAGACTAAAAAAAAGTTCACGGTGGCAAAACTTGGTCGATTGAGCATGGATACTGATCAGTTTGACTTGTTGAAGTCAATTGTGGAAATCACATCTGACAGTGGAGCTGCGGATGATCGTCGACGCATCGAGTTAATATGTTCATGCTGGAAACTTGAGAACCTTCACGCAAAGTTGCTGAGTCTTGGCTGATCTGCAACGTATCTTCGCCTTTTGCTGCGCAACGACCTTACTAACAAAGGTACGAGGCGTATTTATTTTGCCAGCTGCATGCAAAGAGCACACCGATGCTCATTTTGGAGCATCCACAATAGTTTACTTGAAGGACTTGACATTGGGAAGTCCGCGCACATTTTTTCTTAACCAAGATGACCAAGCGCGAGTACCCTTGGGTCCTTCAGCCGCAACAGAACAAGCTCTCTTTTTAATGCATCTGAAATCCCGTTTCCAGTGGCCTGACCACAACTGGGTAGTTGCAGAAAGGCGTAAATTGATGCCGTCTTTGCATGTGTATTTAGTCTAAATCTCACGAAATCGCAGTTTAAAAAGTATTTACATGCACTTAAATGTCGCGAAGTACTAACCTAAACTACAGAGTAGCGCCTGCTAGATCCACTATGTAACCAAATTCATGTTGATGGTGCTTGTCTCGTTTTTGTGCTTATTGTTTTTTTTTGTTTCTTGGCTACCTAGCTAGTGATTTGACCATGTATTTTTGTTTTATACATGCGAAAATAAATCTTGAATCTTGAATCGTGAGTCTTGAATCTTATGTCGCATATGTTATTAAGAAAGGTCGTGTGAAATTCATTATTTATCAGGAGTGGTAAACGCATCAGCAGAAGCGCTCCCACAGTTGCCGTAGATTCTAGTGCATCAGTTTCTCTTGACAACTTCAAGGATGTCGCATGCACGAATGCTGCAGCATTACATCAATGAAGGTCATCATAATCACTATCGTCGATAGTGGCTTCGAAGAGAACCCAGGGTATCTGAAAACGTTGAATGCTGCGCATACAGAAATTATTTACGGACCACAATGGTGATGCTTTGTTTATCGAATGTCATGCACCTGGTCACAGTGCTTACAATGTATAAGATCATCGCATGGATCGATTGTCGCGTGATCTGTCTGGGCTTATTCTTCCCGACGACCATTTTGGATCCCACTTGGATTGTTGTCGTAAGACGATTGATCCAGACCTGGAGAAAGCTAGCTTAAAAGGATGGAGAGATACTAGCTGAGGTTTGGAGTCAGGCTGTCATTGACGGCTCTCACGTGCATGCACACTGCATTGAATCACCCAGCATGACCACCTCACATTTAGCTCCCACTACGAAATGGTGTTGGAAAGATGTGCTGCAGTCAAGTATTTCTTGATGGGTTTTACGTGCAACGATATATCTGATGCGACCAGAGTTAAACCAACTACAATGAAGTGGGTCCCTATCGGTTCATCCCAGCATCGGTACCTTTCGTCCACGAGGAAGGAGGTATTAATGCTGCAGCTATCAGGAGTGGCAGCGGTGCATAGATCGCTGTTCCCGAGTCTTGCACTGAGTCGTCTGGAGCCTCATCAGAAGTTCAACAGTACGCATTTCGATCAGTATTGTCTATTGTCGTTGGGCAAATCCAAACGAGAATCACTTCCTGAGGCAAGTATTTTAAACGCAAGTCATCAAAGGAATGTAGTGGTTCATCATCTCTACATCACGACAGTTGAGAAGCCAAATATTCAGACTGACTCGGGTGACAACTCAACTGCAGATGTCGTCATTATGCTCAATTTGCATGAATGGCTACAATCTTAAATTCAGCTGATTGAACTAGTAGTGATTACATCCGCCATACTAACCTACTTAGTGCTTACCAAGTTTTATTTTCGATTGTTACGTGTCGCTAAATTTTACGCGGTGGCTCTGCCCTTTATGTATTTGTTATAGTTCTATCCAAGTTAATTCTGTCACCATATATTAACACTAATTTTCGTGTTTTACTTAAATTACTTTTCCCCTTTGTATTAGTATTAATTTCCCCAAGTATTTGAATGTTTCTGCTCGAAATGTAGTCGGGTCTTGCGTATCTTAATATTATCGTAAATTTATTGACAAATTTTTGTCTCTGCATAACTATTTGCTTAAGTTTGCTATATCACCTTTTGGTGTAGAGGAAGAATTCAATAATGTTGCATGCCATCACCTGCTAACGTAAGGTTGCTTTTGAGATTAGGATTTTTTTTAAATATAAAACGTTTGTCGGCCAAAAGTGGACCAAATTTGACAAGGTAGAGGGGTTAAAATTTGCCGAAAATTTGTGGAGATCTTTTATAGATGACCCCTTAGTTCTTTACCTATTGTTTATTAGGATATATCTGCTGAGTTTGATTAAATTGTAGAATTTATATATTTGCTAGCGCAAAACAATTTGACGCAGATCCTTTAAAACAACAAAATGACAAGGCGATTAGTCTGACAGCTTTCGATTCGAGAAGTCTGTGTAGATTAACCTTACTGAAAAAGTCCCACGTGAAGGAACCATATTTCAGATGGCAATGAAACGGCAGTATTTAATGGCATTAAAAAAGGTCTTTCAGAGAGTTGAGTGGGATAAAGTGGCGTACTTGTTATAATAATGTTGCTAGTTTAGTGTGTTATAGCTAGTTCTCTCACATGCAGTTTCCACATCAAAGAAGAGTAGATTACTATGCCCAAGTATTTCACTTTATCCGACAAAATCATATTTGAACCTGTAAGGGATATGACGCCCCTACAGTGTATCTTTCTATTGCTTGGTTTAAATAAAACTTGCTCTGGTTTCTTAGCAGTTAGTGAATGGCGATATGCACACAGCCAGGCAAAGGGATTGGTTAGTTTTTTGCGTAAAAATTTGCCATGACTTTTAATGGCGAATGAGTTATTAGAATATTGGTGTCATCTACATAGTGATAAGTTAAGGAACGTCAATAGAATGCGCAAGTCGTTCAAATAGACAAAAAAAAAAAAAAAAGCAGTGTAGCCCATGCCTTGTCTTAGGTCGCATCGTGATCTGAGTCAATGTGCAAAAACTGTTTTCGGCCTGCAAGGAAGGACAAGAACCGATTATTTATGGTTCCACTTATAACATTGTGCTCAAGTTTTTCAGAAGAACTTTATGATTGACCGTTTCAATTTTCTTTTTGCCGATCGAAGAAATCTCTTTAAGCGAAATTTCTCTCATTAATACTTCTTTGGAATTGCTCTTCTAGGCTATGCGGAGAAAGATGTGTTTTTTTTTTTTTTCAAAAGCCGAATTGTAATTGCATATTACGATCAAGTTCTGAAGGTACAAGTTGAGGCGATCATGCAGAACTTTCTCAAATATTTTGCTTGTGTTTCAAAGAAAGGAAATTGGGCGATGGTTACAACATGATTCAAAGTAACCTGACTTACATCATCAGGGAGGATTTTTGGTACCTTAAAAAAGATTATGACGCAAGCTTGAGCAAGTGATTAATTTATAAATTACGCCAAATTTGTCCACGCAATACCTTTTATCATTTTTAATGCCCCTGCATCTGTAGTGTCGGAATGGAACATACTGTTGTTATAACCGACTGCAGATAATAGTCGAACTCATATCTTGCTCTTGGCATTTTTGCGTTTAGACTCTTCCCAATAGAAGGGAAGAACTCATTAAAGATCGTGGATATGCCTTTGGGGCATGTCAAAGATGATCCGTTTGATGCTATTCTTATACAAGGCTGATGATGCGGATTATTTGCAGATTGATGACTGCCTTAATGCCAGTCTATGTTTTTTTATATTGCTGCTATTTCTTGGAAATAGTCCCGTAAATGTGAAGTTTTGCTTTTTCACAGCAGCATTGCAATGAGGTACTTTTTATAGAGGTTAGAGATTGCCGCCTTTAAATATGTGCTTGTTTTCCTTTAAAAGCAACATCTTTAAAGACAATCTCTGCAAGTTATGGATATAAGTAAAACATGAGAAACTCAAGGCTTTTGATATAGGTTTGCTTCCTTGAATGTTAAGCGATGTACTGGGACCACTACATTTTTAATCATAAATGTTTAGCCCGAAAGGCTGATTTAAATGAAAGTATTATTAGGAATCTCAACGGATCTAGTTAGGTTTGTGAACGTTAGTATGTAAGAGTAGGTGTACCGTCACTGTCTGCCTTTCCCGACACGCTTTGCGAGTTTTTGCCATTTTGGTTGACAGTAGACTCGCTTGGCGCCACACCAACAGGTTTAACTATTCTTCTGCTCAGAAAAGCCATTTGAGGAGAAAAAAAATTGCAGACTGCTGAAATTCGCTGGTGGGAACCATGCAAAGCTATCCTGCATAGTCTGTGGCTTTTCAATTCATACACTTCTAGCTAGGAAAGTCGACTTTGCAGCCTAAGCTCTAGTGGCACACTTAGAAATGCAGCAATTCTAAGGATGCGACAGGCGTCAATTTTATTTGCATATTTGATTAATCATTTGCATTTCAGGTAAAATCATTCATGAATTAAAACTTAAAACTGGATTCACAATGTAGTCCTTAAAACGCGATGGAGGTCGTCTTGTACGAGTAGATCGATTAGAAAAAGTATCGCTAGCGGCTGAGGGAGATTGTACTGCAACGGGTGCAGGCTCGGGGTCAGGGGCCGATTGATTGTTGTTGGTTTCCTTGTTGGCTGCTGGTTGAATGGCATCTTGAGGTTCTGTGGGTCGGAAGGTGATGAAGGCCAACCTTGGTCTCCTGGGTACTGCGTTATCAGCGGGCGTGATGATGCGGGTAACGTTGGTGGTCATGCGAAGACAATTTATGTTCCGGAGAGTAGAACTTGTACTGGCGATCCGGCAGACACTCGCATTCCACCGGAGAGGGTATTTTCCATGCTGGTTCTGGACTCCAACGGCGTCGCCAACCTTTACGTGACTTATCTTGCTATGATTCCTGCCTTTCATAGAGTAGCTATAACGCCGGGCGTGTGCTCGTTCCCTTAGGTCGGCAGCTTTGGACCAGGAATTTCTGAACAAAACTGCCTTTTGAGAATGATCATTTATGCTCCGTCCAAATTAGAGCTCGGCTGGTGACACGCCCATGTCTGGAGGTGGAGTGTTGCGCTGCACTAGAAGTGCCTTAACGGGCCAGTGACGAATGATCCACTTGAGCTCAGATAGGAGGCGAGTGTGTTTTTCAAAGCACTTTCAGGCTCTGAGAAGTGAGCGGAGTAAGTACGAAGATGAATTCCACAACGCTGTAGGAACGTCTTAAAATCGTGACCATTGAAAGTTGTGAAGCATCGGGGCAATATGTTATACACGTTAGGGGTGTTTGGGTGCTAGGTGTTCACGAAAAGAGTTGGTGTCTGCTGCAATGAGACTTGTTAGTAGCACACAATTAGAACTATAAGGCCAGCGCAATTAAAGTTGAGGTTGCACACTGAAACACGACTGGCCAGCTCGGTGGTGGGGTAGTGGCGAGAGAGTGGTTGCTAGATATTAGAAAACACTATCTGAAATAGTCCCGAATTCAATAGAAAATTTCACCTTGCCATAGAAAAAACATTTCCTTACAACACTTCCCATCAAAAGTTCAAATTTTTTTTTTTTGCAAAGTAATGTTTTCCGTACGTGTATTAGTGGGCTTAGTGGAATTTTTTTTATATAAATTTTAAGAATTTCTGATTTGGCGGAAGATTTTTAGAAGGTCTTATCTGGCGTACGTGGAGCGCGCAATAGCCAATCAGAGATCAGATCCTAATCCGCTTTATTCCGTTCTAGGCGAGGGCGACTAACACAGCAGCCTCAGCCAAGGATGGGAGGGAGTGCGGGGATAAAAACAACGCTTTTAAATGTAAAGGGCTTGGGTGAACAATATTTTTTAAAATGTTAAAGCGTTAATCGTTTAATTCTTATAATTCAAATCCGTTAATCGTTAAGTCTGCTAAATCTGAAGAGAAGTAACGGACCGTTATTCGTTAACAAATATGTAACATGCTTAACGGACTTAACGGACTTAACGGACGTAACGGACCAACTATGATTTGTGAGTATGGAAAGTCGTGCTGGGATTTGCGGGGTAGTAGCAACGACTGCGGTCTCAATGAAATGGCCGTTTTTTCTCGAAACGCTCGTGGATTTTTCCATTCACAACACTGGACATACTTACTCATATATGAGTATAGGCATACAGAAAGCTGAACACAAATTGAACGCGAAACTGTTGTTCAGCATGGCTACCATGGCAAGATGGCGGCCGCGGAAATCAGGTGACTTGTCTGTCCTGCCTGTGCCTGGTCTTTTTTTAGATCAGCAAACCTGATTTAGAAATGGCAGCAGCTCTGACGTTTCTGTCAAAAAATTTATGGTAAAAATAGAAATTGGTATTGATTACCATGGATGTTGGTGAAATTGGTACAAGCTGGGATCAGTTCTTCATTCCGACTCTCAGAATTACTACATTAGTTGCAATTGTGCCTGAGGTCAAGGGCTCAGAACTATATTATATGTTATCTATGCAGTTCCGGGAAGTCATTTGGCGTAGATTGATTATGGTCTTCATGGACCTTAGCTGAAGGGTTTTCCGTGACTCAGTTTTTATGTCACGTTGCTTCCAAGTGAATATAAGTTGCAAGTACTCAGGATGTTCTGCTTAAAGGTGTGAATAACTAAAGGGCAATTCTAGACGCTCTGAGTAATTCAAATATGTTTTTATACTTTTGAAAGTGTTCCAGCTGCTTTCCTTACTCATGTTTTCATGCAAGGCCTATTATAACTTTTTAAATGCACGTTCAAATTTTAAGCTTGCAATTTCTTTACAGAGAGGGGGTGGACCTAAGTCGCTTTCATTATGTTACTATTGCATGGTTTGTGACACACCAATAATCACTAAATGTGTTGCTTTCAAATGGTGCACAAAAGCTTTCACCCCTGTGAGGTTCCACATGGAATTTTACGAAAGTAAGCTTTCTAGAGCTTATCAAGTGTGGTGTTATTACGAATGCCATGAAAAATTTCCTATTTATATTAGAACCACTATGACAGTGATGTCATGTCTTATGTAAAAGATTTGCAGCTATCGCAAGAATCTGCACAGCCTGGCTTTGACTCCACAGTTAATGCTTTAACTTATGTCCCAAATACTGGCTTGCATTCGTGTGTGTCTCCATCAATTGATTTCCAACATCAACCAGTTCAGCTGACTAATGCTAAACTTCCAGTCAGTTTTTCATCCATCAAAACATCACAGGGATCTTTGTCAAAGTCGGATGTGTCTGACCCTTTGAATGTGAAAACAACGATGCATGATACTTCTTGTGATGTCGTAAGTCAGGCCAGTACTGCTGCTCAGTTATATGTTGAGTATGCTATGGTAAGTTAGTGAGATTTCTTTTCTATTTTATATTTTTGGCTTACATAAGCATGTACGTACGTGCATACATACATACATGCATACAAACATACATACATACATACATACATACATACATACATACATACATAAATACATGCATCAACTGACTATTCTCATATGACCAAAAATTTATTTTCAGAAAAATTTGCTGCCAGAACCGTATACCCAAATCTATCCCTGAAACGCTTGAGTTGGACATTTTTTGGGTGGGCATTTTGAATAAGCAAGGCACAAGTAATTCCAATCCTGCTTGGCTTTAACTAATGCAGGAACACACAGCACTCCAATTATGAGATTTCTTTATGACAAGGGATGAGGTTCTATCAAAAATCCGGAGCAACAAAGCTCCTGGCTTGGGCCTCATAGTTGGATTCTGGTGCGAAAACTTAACATTCTATCGCTAGTCACTATGCCAGCTATACAGTCGCTTCTTGCATGGAGAAGCAGAGCTTCCACATTGGCTATCCATTGCAAGAATGAAGCTTATCCCCAAAAATAGTAAAACTCATTTTGCCTACAACTATCGGTCCATTGCCTGCCGGAATGTAATATGCAAAATTAGGTAGGTAGGTGTGCATTGTTACCTTGATAAGTAACTTCCGTTATGCGTTAATCGTTGATGTTCCTATGAAAAGTAAATTCCGTTAATTCGTGTTCTGTTACATTTCTGAGCCCGTTACTTTAACATCCGTTAAAAAAAAAATCAAAAATAGTCCGTTAAGAGCGTTAAAAGCACTAAGTTCGTTAATTCTTTAGCAAGTCTGTTAGTCCGTTAAATTTTTGATTGACTTTTCTTTTGCGCCAAACTGTTAAATTTGTTACACTAGCCGGTGCAAATGCGCTAAGCGTCGAGCAGACGCTGTTCCTTTTGACTTAAGTAAGCAGCACATAAGCTTCTCAATATCTATCTTTCTTTTTACAAAGCCGCCCTTTAAATCTTATTTAAACTGTTACGTTAAGGCAAGCATAAAACTTCTTTTAGTTAAAGTAAATTTTTGTTAACGTGTACCTAAATACAAGCAATAGGTCAAAATTCCATTCGACTGTAGAAAAATTACATGAACAGGACATCCGGCTCTGGCAAGCCACATGCATTCTTACCTCAAGTCGTGAAGGTGGACGATTCTGGTAACCGCAATGCTCGAATACGAGCGGTGCCGATGATTATATAGGCACATATATGTATATACATACATACATACATATATATATATATATATATCTGAGTTTGTAAAATCTTATTACCACATTTGTCGCCCTTTTGTTACAATTCAGTATCTGTTCTTTGATAGCTGTTTTTTAGGGAATAGAGGGCGGTACTGGTAATGCTTGCACATCCGATATTTGGCGTCACGCGCATCAGTATTATATGCATTACTTTACATGGCTTCATCATCAGCTGAACCAATCTTCAATTCTTCCTTCATTGCCTGTAGGTATTAGTACCTGTAGTTATTTCTTCCTTTATTCGATAGGCCTGCCATGCTTGAATCTGTTAGAGCACGCTCTTCTGCAAATTTGAAGGTCATCTAGCGTAGTGTGACTTTCCTTTTCTATATTTTTCCTCCTGGTTTCCAAGGTTACGGCTGTATTAGCCCCGCCGCCACCGGCAAGTGTTTCAAGTGACGCAGAAGGCACGCCTAGAAGTGTTCGGCAAACATCGTTCGGCGCTGTTTCCAATTGCTCGTCCGTCCAAGCCAGTCCGCCTCACGAGAGGACTGACGTGCCACCTTCACCCCCGTCTAACATGCTCGCTGTGCGCTCCCTTGAAGCTTCGCATACTGGCAAGTGTGGTCTAGCTTCTCGAGGTATAGGGGAGCTTGAATGTTATCCCTCTACCGTCTCTAACCCTGGCTCTCGCAAGGTGGACTATGGAAGTTCGACTTCGACGTTTTCTTCTCTTCCGCAAAGGACTCCGGAAAGGAAATATATTGGAGCCTGTTCTGACGAGTTCTCGAAAGAGGGAAGTATATTTTGTACGCCTTGCGGTTCGAGCTTATTGCTTTCCCGAGTTGGGTTGGTTTCGCCCGTACTGCGGTCACCTTGTGCAAACGAAGGTTCACGTTCGATTTCCGGTTACATGGGATCACCTGCCGCCACTCCACTTCCCCGAGATAATAAGAAAGACTGGTACGAAATGCACGAACGCTTCGTGAAAGTATCGAGTTATTCGAAATCTCAAGTCTGTTTAATTGGTGACTCTATTATTAATGGCCTGGCGCGCTACTCTGCTGTTTGGAGCAAGTATTTCAGAACGTTTGATGCCTTGAATTTTGGAATCGGTGGTGACCGAACCCAGCACGTACTTTGGAGAGCGGAAAATGGAGAGATCCCGAGGCATTGCAAGTACGTAGTCGTGCATTGCGGAACAAATAATATTGATAGAAGCAAGGCTAAGGACATCGCTGATGGAATTGTGTCTGTTGGTGCTACATTCAGCTGTGCTTTACCTCATGTAAAAGTTCTAATAACTGGTTTACTGCCTCGGGACCTGCAATGGTCTTTTAGAAGGGACAAAATTCTGGACACAAATCAGTATTTAAGGGCTTTGTGTATGCGTAAGGGCATGGAAAACTTTTATTTTGTGGAACCGGATGGTGCTTTTTGCATGAAAGACGGAAATCTCAACAAAGATTTGTATTACCAAGATTACTTGCATCTTAGCGAGAAAGGTAACGAAGCGTTTGCTCATTCTATTCATGACCTACTTATGAAAATAGCCGGTGATGATTCTGTATCAAGTTCATTAGGTAGTAGTTACGATGGAAGCAGTAGTAATGTTGCAGCTCCTTCCTTGTCACGGAAACGGCGATTAGAGGAAGTTGAGTGCAATGCAAAGAAGAAAGCGAAAAGCGCTGGCCTGGCCAACCCGACTTGTACCTTCGAAGCCAGCGATAACTGTGCTGCAGTAACTAGCAGTGGCATTTGCAAGATGAGTCCCGCTCAGACTCTGAATAAATCGAGTCTGAGTAATGCTTTAAATGCTATCGCTCGCTGCTATGATTCGGATGAATCTACAAATAGTGATTAGCGCTTCCCGATTTCACCTAAGCAGGATACAGTAAATGTGCTTTCCGTCTCGTCTTTCGTCTTGCGTATGTCGTTTCGCTCTCTTTGGCTTGCCCTGGTTTGCGCTTGCAGAGGAGGACAAGGTAGAGGAAGGCAAGTTTGTCACAGTCAGCTAAATGAAAAGGGGAAAGATGAAAGCTGCCTAGCTATGGTTTTGAAGTTAGCGTTTCTTGTGTGTGCGCGATATTTTTTTCTTGCTTCATTGCCAGTGTGGAATCTGCTTGGATGGTTCGGATACTCAGCACTAAGCTATAATGTCGCGTGGCGATTATAACTCTTTTCCATCACATCGTTCTTTGTGCACCCTCGTAGCGACCATTGTTTGCTTTGTTTAATATTGTACTATTAGATTTGTTGGAGTTGTCGTACTGATTTTCAGGTGCAATTTGTAATTTTTTTCGTTGCGTAGCATGCTTTACACCTGCGTCTAGGGATTGCTCACATAGTGAGAAGGCAGAGACTTGTGCTCAGTCGTCTTTTTTGCTGATCCTTAGCTGCCAAGAGTTGTCGTTGTTGGTCCGACTTAGAGAGAGGCTACCTGCTTAGTCCTTCAAAATAGCTCGAGGGCTTTTTTTTTTTTTAGATAAACAGATGTTTACGTTGCCCAATCTCATGTATCTATTCGTGTAGTTGAATTGCATTTAGTTTTGTTTTCTTTGATTAGTTATTAGCTTACTTTCTCAACTGTCTGCGTCGTCCAAAGTGCGTATTACGTGATCGCCGGTACATGTAGTCCTGGTCTGAATCGCTGAAAATGATGTTACGGTCGCTTTCTTCGGAGCTAATCGTTTGTCATGAATCGTCGTGTTGTCACTGGAGTTTGCGAACCTAGTGTGACTCCCAAACTATTAGCAGTAATCAGTAATCGTAAGCTGTTTATGGCTTGCTTGATTCAAGCGGTTAAATAGCAATAATTTTTAAAATTTTCCAAACATATGCTATATAGTGTTAGAGCAATGAACGGCCAGAATGTGCTGGTCGTCATTCTCCCGTATCACTCGCTTATGAATAATAGGTAATTAGCTGCGTTTCATGTGTTTTTATTTCTTGACTCAAACTTTGCAATGAATGTTTTCCTGGTTTGCGCCTAATGAGGTGCCACCAAATGGGGTGCCACCAAATGGGGTGCCGATGGCAGCGCTGCGCTTCTGCTGGATTAGTCGGTGCTAGTTTACATTAACGCAATTAACTGCTTGCGTAGCGACGTCTGCAAGTCGTGCGCCGTATGAAATCCGAGCATGGCTTACTTTATACAGTATAAAGTAAGCCATGAGTCCGAGCCATTGAAGAGCGCGTTTCGGTTCCGGCTCATTTGCCGCTCATCTTCACAGGTTTCAGCTGATCGGTATCTAAGTTTGGGATTGATTGACTGAAGCTGAGTCGAAACACGTTCAACGGTCTGACGATTCTAGAATCACAGTAGTCCTCGACGCATAATGTTAGAAATCATGCCAGTGAGGATATGTCGAGCAGTTTTGGGTCAAAAATAAAGAACGTCCGCTTGTCTGAGAAGGGGGCTCCTGCCGAAAGTGATCGAAGAGGGAGGGAGTAAATGCAAGAGTGGACGTCCACATCACAATGTGTTCCTGAAGTTTTCGGACTTGATAAATATGGCGTTTCTTTCTTTAATAAAAAGCGAAGTTATTCTTTTTCCTTCGCGCAATACCAAGTCTTAGACTTTGCATGAGACTTACACTGCCAAAGGAGAAGAAGCAAGCTAAAGGCGCTGTGCGAAGGCTTCGTCTTGAAACTACTTCAGCCTGATCTTAATTAAACTGCCGTATATCAACGGGTAAAATATTTAAGGAAATCTGTTCAACGCTCCCCTGTGTTTTAAGTCTCATGATATTTGTGTGGGTGATGTTTTGCTTAGTTTGCTGTATTTCGCCAAAGAGAAACACTGGAACCAAGGAATACAATACATCGTAGCGATAGAAGTGCGTCATTAGTTCCAATAAAAATCTACTGTCAGTTACGGCATGTCTCTGAAAGAAGGCTAGAGCTTTTCATGCATGTACGTTGTTAATTTTACTGTCTGTGACGATGAAAGTCGTAAAATGGATTTTAAAGCGCAGGGTATAAAAATCCGAGCTCAAAGTGAAACACTAAGATATTTGGATCAACAAACTTCTAGCTTTCTCTTGTGCTTGAAAAAGAGCTAAGAGGCTTGCACTTAGTAGTCTGGAACCTCATCACAACTTCAACAGCATGCCTTTCGATCCGCATTGTCCATCTGTGGCTGGGCTAATACACAAGTATCTGTTCCTGTTGCGACAAGTATCTGTTCCTGTCAAGTACAGAGTATCTGTTCCTGTTGCGACTATATTCCAACACAGGCGCCCGTCGAAGGGAATGTAGTTGTTCATCATCGCTGAGAAGTCAAATGTTCATACTGAATCAGCCGGTAGTTGTCTCTTTGTATTAGTATAATTTCTTCCTGGATTTGAGTTTTTGTGCTTAAAATTCAGTATTCTTGTATATCGTTATATTAGCGTAACTTTATTGAGGAGTATTTTTCCACATCATAAGTGTTGTTTACGCTTGCCATCTCACGTTGTGGTGAAGAAAAATTTGAATCGATAACGATGTTTGATGTCCAACCATCATCTGGTGACATCAGGTGACTTCTGAGTCAGCAGTTGCTTTTTTTTTTTTTTTTTGAATAAAAGGTTGTTTCCAGTTGTGGACGTGCACAACACGGTGCGGTGGGGACGGGGGCGGGGTTGTCAAAAGCGGACCAGAGTGGACCCGGGAAAGGGTGTTTAAAATTTGCCGAAAATCTGTGGAGGTCCTCCGCATTACTCCGCTACTGAGTGCACTAGAGCTCAGGCCTATCTTCCAACGGTGTTGGTCCCGATTGTTCCAGTGAGCTTGGGGAGCAAATTGCGTTGTGTCTGTGCAATTTTGGACAGCTTAGCTTTAAACGGCAGGGTACGATCTAGCGTGAACCCAACGTAGATCGGATAGAAATCATGCTTCAGTGGCCGGCCATTCATCAGGACCGTAAGTTCTCGAGCGGCAATTGCCTTGGGTTGGCTAAAGGCGCTCGACGTTGGGCATAAGACAGAAGTTGGTGACTTGGACAATTTCGGTCGCAAGGATGCTCCCAAGTATGCTACGTGAAGCTGTTTTTGTTGAACTTGCGACACAGAGTCGCGGTGAGGTCATTGATGCAGATCTTAACAGTGCGGTGAATAGGACGCAGTTTTTTGCCCCTTAAGAAAACCTGCCTCTTCGTCGCAAAGTAGTGCTTCGAAGTAAGGCAAATTTCTTGCTTCATAGCGATCTATATTTCAGAACATCCAAATATTTTAACGGTTCTGTGGAGGCGCTCATGAAGTGGGCGATACTCATTCTTCATAGGATGAGCTACTCAAGCAGCCGTCTGAAGAAAATCTTTCTGCATGCACAAATTGTTGTGTAAACCATCCGAGAATGTTCTAATTCTTGGATGCTTGCAGGGAAACAAGGAATACTTTATAGCAGCTCACTAAGCAATACCATCAAATCCAGACGAATATTTCACCTCGTCTTTGCAGTCATCTACCACGTCTGTGCACATGTTCCCAATCAGTCAAGCTGCTCCTCCATTTGTTCGCATCCGGTTGCGCTCTGTTGGGATGTCGCAAGCTACCTCTGGCGAGCGTCAGCGGAGTCGTCGTGCTCAGAAGCTTTCTTCATACCAAGGCCGTTCTAAACTTTCTTACGAAATTTTCGAATGGACGAATGTACCAGGCGGAAGAAAGGACGTCGATTGCCTCTTCCTAAAAGCCGGTTAAAATATTCCCTGCATGATGAGCGCAATGAGTAGTGATTCATACTCGTCCTCAAGATCGATGTCGCCAATGTAGACCTGATTTCTGTAAGCCTCCTTACGCCCGTGCCAACTAAGAGGATTTCCTGGGAACTTGATGATTATGGAGATGTGATTTTGTGATACTACCATCCGAAGACCGAAAAGTGTGTTCCACAAGGAACAGGTTGAATCTTCGCTTGGCTTAAATAGGCGCTGCTTATCTCTTCTGACGCGAGCTACATTCACGATAGAGTTTGATTTTCGTGTAATAGCATTATTATATACTATTAAAGAAAACTTGTATAAGATATCCATCATCCAAATGGAAAGAACTTAACAGCAAGTCATGTTCTAGCGTGATTGTTTATGCTTAACGTGTGTCCACGCCTGTGTTCACAAAGGCCGTCAACCAACACGCGCGCAAGTAAATAAGAAAATAAATAAATAAATAAATAAATAAGGCTATACCTTTAAGCACATGATCTCTCAAACCCGTGCTTCGTTGGCCTTTGACGAGCACCTCTTGTTTAAATTTATTTTTTCGTGATTTGGAGCACTGCAATTTATTTCGATCAAAATATCGCATTTTGTAAAATATGCTCTAACCTTCATATCAATGGCGGACGTAGGTAACGAGCTAAACTTAAAGATAGACTTGACAATAAAGTCTTCATAATGAGTAAAATTCCGAGCAAATCAGGTAGTATTGAAAAGCAAAGGAGACGAAATTATGCTTTAAAAAAAATCCAAAATATAGCTACAAACACCACTAAATGAGGTGTTTCCATAAACAGAAATGGAAAAACTTTGTTTTCGCGAGAAAAGAAAAAAGATCCACATAAATAAATGATACACATGATAAATGATACACACACACACACACACACACACACACACACACAAAAGAAAGAAATAAGCGCAGTTGACCAAGCTTCAGCAAACATGAGGTGCATAAAGAAAGAGGAAAGCATGGGCTCAAGGCAGCAGGGAAAAGAAAAGGTACGAGATTCCCAACAGGAACGCTACGGTTGGAGCTCAATAAAACATGAATCGTCGTTAAATACGTCTTTCCCATAAAAATCCGCCTATTACTACCAAAATGCTAAATTGAAAGTTAATGGGACGTACCAGCAACGCGGTAATAAACGCAGGATAGAATGGAAAGATATTGACCTAGCTGCCTGTTCACACTAGCACGTTCTGGAAAGGCTTTAGTTCACTCACTTTTTATGTCCAAAACGGCCAAACAAATGCATGATACCCGCATAGCGATTAGGCGAAGGACAAATCTCAATACTCCACCAGGTTATCCTTCATCCCAACCAGATGAAGATCGTACAATTGATCATAAAATAACTACTTATCAAACTGATCGGACTGTCGAGCAAGTACAATGTACGGTAAAAACGCAACCGGACGAGAAATGTCAACATGGCTGCGACATAATTAATCAAAAGAGTGAAGACCTGAACGCCTTTCTGGGTTCTCCCTCCAGGCAACGTGTTTCTGCCATGAAGTCGCACTTGCTAAGAAAAACAAAGGCTGTATTCAAGAACTTAAATCCTCTAAAAATTAATGTTTTTGAGCGGCAATTAACGCCACATCAACTAAACGTCTACATATTTCTTGTCCGGAATAACTGCAGCCTGCACCGGAGTTTTTCGCGCCTGGGCGGCCGGTTTCACCACCGGCCAGGAAGGTTGCTTTGCACGAAGCAACATGATCGCCAGTAGGATGCCCAGCACAGTAGCAACCCCAAGCAAGACCAGAACAACCACGAAAGGCTTCAACCACTGGTCATCATTCGGTTGCGGTTTGGTTGGAGACGACGAGAGCGACGTTGCTGAGTGTGTCGTAGGTGTAGGAGGATGGGTTGCATTGGCGTCAACACATTTACCGTCGCTTGCGACCATGCACCCGATTCGATTACAAGAGGAAGTGCTACAAAAGTAAAAGAAGGAAACGGATTCAGGCATATCCGCTTCATAGAAAAGAAAGCCAAAGAGCACTGAAATTTCTAGTTGCGTTAAGCCTATTCACTAACCAACGAGAATTAATTAAAGTACAGAAAGAACGACTTTGACGTAGTAGAAGATTCACTTGAAATTTGCCTTTCGGACACCCTGTAACTACTAGCAATAACCTCTGGCAGCACGAACTCGAATCGATCAAATCTACGGCATCTTCGGCATCTGCAACTTCGGCGTTTAATTCAACTTGCGCTTAAGTGGGCCACAATGTTGAAGTCAAGAACTAGAGAAAGACCTTTTTATGTAATGGTCTTCCGGCTTCCTGGAGATTCCTACGAAGTTTCACTCTACATCCAACACCAGCGTAAACGCGTTGCAGGACCTTGCAGCCTTGCACACAAATAAATCTTCAAAATGCGCTGAGAACTTTTTGAGACTAAGCTTATTTAGCAGCAAGGAAAAGCAATTGACATGAAGTGCTTATGATTCCTCAAATGAGGGCTCTCGCAAAGATTGTCGTCGTTTTGCGAGATGCAACGAAAGATCACAAAGGTTTAGCGTAGGAGCACGAGCATGCTTACTAGCGACCAGCAGCTAGATAAGTGCAACTCACAGACAAACACTTGAGCAAACACTGATGAGCAAACGTTCAGGCGAATTACTTCTGGTGAACAAACCGGCCAGTGAATAATTGGCGGCGCAAAAATCTGCAAGATCGTAAAAGCCGCAGAACGAAAGCCTTCACGAAAAGCCCTTGCGACTTACTTCAGCGACATACAAAGCGGATCGTAACATTTCGGTAACGGACGACCCAGTTGGATTTTCACCCACTTCTCGAACTCGTGTGGGAAAGTCGCAGAGTTCACTGGACGCGGACACAATAATAGCGACGACCTAAACAAAAACGAAGGAATGGTTAAACAGAGCGGGACAAACAAGCAAAGAGATCACGTGCCCGGATAGTCCCGAAAGGACAAACTCAGCTGGAATTTAACATGCTACAGTTCTCACCCTGACTCTCATTCGCATCGATTTCGTTCAAATGCAAGATACTCATATGGACAAATTTTCTTATCATTAGAATTGAGTGAAATTTAAAAAGTTTTCTGGTCACTAAAAGTTTAAAGTAACACCTGCGCGACGACACACGTTGGTTGTAAACAATCGATCCGCAAAGCGATGATAATGATGATGATGATGATGATGATGATGATGATGATGATGATGATGATGATGATGATGATGATGATGATG
>QQSS02220611.1:0-10804 GCA_003687565.2 Craspedacusta sowerbii
TCTTCGACTAACGACTGAAGGTTGTTTTTCACAATCTTTCGGTTGCTTGACACCAAACTTCAGCATCCCATACTCATGAACAATCTCACCAAGCATATAAACTTTCCATATGGCAGAGCCTCTAATTGAAGTAACTGCTGTACACACATCCTCCTCGAGACTTCTCCAAGCCTGCTTATCGCATGATCTTGGCCACTTAACCATACTGCGCCTAGGACCAATTTCAGAAAAAGGCCGTATTGTGCCATTATATATACATGTCCCTTTACCCACTTTCGTCTACTTTTGGTGGAACCCCCTCCCACCATTTCGTGGACATCTTTATGGACGACCCCGTTAAAGAACCAACTCACCATGTAAGCACAGCAGCAACCTAGCCCAGACGCAAAGTGAACAAGTTCAGAGACAGACAGAAGAATGGCAAGTTGAGAAGAATAATTCGATATTCCGCAAATCGTAACGCACAAAATTAAAAAAAGAAACGAAAAAAGCTACAGCAACTTTTATCAATTACATAAAGACCGGGAAAAAATGGCTGAACTATAAGATAAAATTGGACTTAAGCAACGCCAATTTTATCTTATATTAGCAACAATTTTCCGCACAGATCGTTATGCAGTTGAAAACACCAACACAGGTGACCAAGACTGGCTTTTAAAACAAATGCTCGCAAAACTAAATCAAGAACAAGGGATATCCCTGAATAACTAATTTTCCTTGAAGGAAATTTTTGGCTAGCTGATCCAAAAGAAGTCCATTAAGACGACAGGACCGAATGGTATGTCAATTTAGTTCTACATTGCTTGTTGTAGTGAAAGAAATGGCAAAGGAACTATGCATCTATGCAGAACAGTTAAGTCAAAGGTATTGGCTGATCGAGATGAATTTAAGGCTCAGTTATTGGAAGCAAGGCAAGCGAAGACAGGTACTGATATATATATATATATATATTGTGGCATTGATTATATATATATATATATTATATATCGATTGTGGCAAAAACAGACAGAAGAAAATTTTATCAACGCTCTTATCGCCGGACTAGAGAAACCTCCCGTACCCCTTTATACTAAAATTGTAGCGACCTTAGCTAAGGCTATGAAGCAGGACGCACTTGTGAGAGATTTTGAGAAGAGGATGGCAGAAAGCAAGACCCCGCATTCATCAGACAGAGCTTTTTTCTATGGGACCTAAAATCATACCCACAATCGATAAAGTTACGAACTCTTCTTGTAAGGCCTATTTAAGCGATCAAAAGATAGCCCATAGACTTAGCTTTGAAAACGTCACAGAAGACGGATGACACTCTATTAGGAGTATATTAGAATACAAATACTTCAAAGTTAAATAACACATCTTACATTGCGAGAAAAAAGAAGGTGTATTTATTCGATCAACAAAGAATCTGCCCGAGCGCCATACGTTCAAGTGTAACGGAGGTTTCCTATTCGTGCAAAGAAATTCATGGTTGCCTTTCTCTCTAACCGAGATAACTGAATGCAAACAAGGAATTACAGGCCTTCAAGTGTTCTTTGTAACACAAATTCCAAAATTTTCCAGAAGTCCTCAAATCAGTAAATAGATCCGTTCACTCGTGAAACCTTATCCGCTTACTGTGACAGCACATAGCGTCAGACATTCCTAGCTTGATAAACATCCTCGAGGAAGAATCAAGTATCACAGTTGCCTGGCTTAACTCGATCGATAAGATCACCAACGATGCTTCCCGCAAATCAACGCCGATGCTAGTGAATTGCGCATTAATGGCAAAGATTCTAATAAAGGAAACTGCATCCCACATCTTAGTATCAAAATGAAACAGATTGAGTTTTGTTAGCTGATTTGTAAGCTTTACCAAGTAAAGCCCTTAATAGCTGAGTCCACCTTAAAACATCAGTCAAAGAGGCGTTGAGTGAAAGCACAAAGAGTAGTACTAAGCAACGTTAATGTAAAGCAATAACTTGCTGCAGCAAAAATGTAGTCCTTGATGAGTCTCATGTTGAAGAAAGAAACTTACTGAAAGGTTGAAACTGGACAAATGAAAATGAAGCCACTAAATAATCTGGGGATTTCAATATATCGTTGTTTCCTGCAATACCAAACTCAATTCCATAAATGTCTTTTCGTTAAATAGTTCCTGAGAGAGTGATCCACTTCATAGGAAAGATTGACATGACCTCCTGTAGCTCAGCAGAAAAAGTTCACTCCTTTCCTCAAGCGACACGGTTGTCGATCTTCATTTGCTTCGGACAGTGCTTCACATCTGAGCGATTGGCAGCAAGTTGGTTATCCCCTTAGCTGTGTAGCCAAGATGAATCAATTCACGTTTTCTGTTGATTTGCGCTTGCTATAATTGGTTTTGTTTACCCATTTATTTTGTAGAGCTTCAACAAGTTTCTAAATATCTCATGAATTCTCGTGATGTTGTATACGCCTTGATTGGTTGAGTTTGCGAGTTCCAGAATTTTCCGCATTCACTCTTGAAGATAATTCTCATGAAGTTGTATATGGCTGGATTGGTTTAGTTTGCGAGATCCAAAATTTTTCACATTCACTCTTGAAGATAATTCTCATGATGTTGCATATTGCTTGCTTGGTTGAATTTGTGAGTTCCAAAATTTTCCACGTTTATTCTTGAAGATAATTCTCTTGATGTTGAATATTCCTTGCTTGGTCGAATTTGCGATTTCCAGAACTTTCCACATTTTCTCTTGAAGATAATTCTCTTGATGTTGCATATTCCTTGATTGGTTGAGTTTGCGAGTTCCAGAATTTTCTGCATTTGCTCTTGAGGATAACAATATAGAGCAACATCGATGACAACGCATTATTTCCCCTTGTAAAAGCCTGGCACTAAACATGAACTTCTAAAAGATTAGAAAGGGCCTGCAAATTCGAAACAACCTTAACGCTACGACTAGAAAGGATCTTGATTTTGAAAATCTTTATCAAGGAGAATTCAAACCAGCGGCAGCGAGATTGTCTATGAAAGTTACATGCATCAACATTTATAATTGACTTCTCGGATTCATTTCTGTGTTGTAATGCTAGCCCAGCCATTATCCTCCCAAACTAATTGCTTTAACTACATGTTTGATGATCCCAGCCAAAGACCTTCATGTGGAAAAGTTAGGATAAGGGAGGCTTATATCAGGTTGGTAACTCTGTGCATGTTCCAAGTTGACAGCCGGATGAAAGTTGACAGCCGACTCACTTTGAATGAGGCAATTATTTTCCCCACGCGTCCGAAATGCACTGCCAACTAAACTGCATGCCACAGACTCCAGCTAAATTATAATTATCATCAATCAGTCGCAGATAAGCGGGTCCACAAATAGCTCAACCACAAATAGCAACATTGGCTGCGATTTATGATCCGGACCATTCACTATTGATAATACATGGGCTGTAATACACTGTAAATATACAAGACGATAGAAAGACTGTCGAAAGACTGACTGTCATTGTTAATGTCAGTCCGAGAGATGAGATTCATCGCAAAGTCGTTCTGCAATGCACTTGAAATATCGTATGACAAGACTAAAAATTATTTACTTGGACCACGGTGCTGTCTTATATCACTCTTGACACTGAACAACCAGCCAAAGAAAATAAACATACAAACAATAGCATGGCAAACTATCGACAGCAAGATGAATTCTAAATATTTTAATATTTGACCACCATGTAGCCGTGTCTTGAAAATGTGGTGCTTTTCGTATTAATCTTCCATCATTATTTCTATAAAGAGTCCTGATTTTTTAAAACATATTTTATCAAATGCAGGCTGTTAAATTTTGCCACATCACTGAGGCTGGCCGTAACCTTCTTGAGAACCTCTAACACATGACGCTTCTTATTTAGTTCTTACTAAGGTGCATTCTCATGCCATGCTTACATACAGCATTAAGCATTTCCGTGGGGCAATGTCGTTACTGCCGCATCAAGAAATTTCACTTTGTCGCAATATTTATCAACTTACTCACTGATGTTCATGCATGACTTTCATACTCATTCGATTCTCTACTTTATACTCACTAGATTCTCCTTTTCGTAGTCACTAGATTCTCCATTCTCAACTTCATACTCAGTAGATTCTTCATTTCGTACTCACTAGATTCTCCTCTTCATACTCACTAGATTCTCCATTTCATATTCACTTGATTCTCCACTGCATACTCAATAGATTCTCCACCCCAACTACCAAATTCTCTGGCCTACTATATATAAAGTTTTTTACGTCACACAACCCCCGGTTGTTTTTTTTTACCCCACAATACACGCACATCCCCACTCCTCACATAAACAAACCCCCACAAACTAATTAACAAGCATCATAAAACAACCTGCACAAGCTAATGTACACCATGACGTCTGACTCACTACGCATAATTAAACCGCATAATTAACACCTAATTTTCCCCCATGTCAACGGATGCGCCCACATAAACAAGCTAAGTATAGCCATGAGGGGCAGATTTCCCACATTTCAAATACACTAGTTATGCTGACAGCACGACCTCAGCTGCTAATAATGACGGAAGCATAGGTGCTCATTCTACCAGTAAACATGCGGCTATTAGCGGCTATTCTGTTTATTTAATACCGGTTATTTGGTCATTTCTATTTCATGAGAAGGCGAGCTGTATTGAAACTTTATACCGAGCTGGCCTAATTACTTCTAAAGTTACGTAGATTTCTAACAGCATGAGGCAAACACTAACACAAACACAAACACTGCTATACTGAGATACTATACTATACTTTATTATACGACTATACTATACTATACCATACTATACTAATATACTATACTATTCTACTGCGCATGTAAGGTGTTCGATTACATAATTGACATGTAGTATGCTGGTGTAGCAATACTAGCATAATATATGTAAATTTTGTAACTTAAGACCTTCGAGATAAGCTTCCATTAAGGTCTTCCATAGATTTTGGAAATCCGAAACGATTAGCGTTGCCTATTTACTTGTTGTGGTGATTCCCCGAGGGGGGTGCGCAAAGCTGGTACGAAGTCCAATCTTGTCGGGGGGGGGGGGAGTGCATTCTCAACACGAGACTTGCAAGTGCATGCCTGTTTAAATAACTCTATTTGCCATCCTGCTGGTTCCAAGCATGTGGTCATGCTCTCAGCTACTTATGCAAGAGAATTAGCATCTCTGGCCTTCATTGGCAGCAGGTAATAAAGAAATAGTTCAGAGCCACTTGGTAGTTTGCACTGAGCGTAGTTGCGTGAAGGAATGGGAGAGTTAAACCAAACAAACTGCACGTGTGGAGCCAGTGATCTGACTTGGAGCAGGATATTTGTAATCGCGGCGGTATCGCCATTGATTTGCATCTCCGTGATAGGAAACGTATTGATCGTTGTCACCAAAGCCTGCAGATCACCCGGCAGCAAAAGCAGCTACTCCATGGTCCTTCTCGGACTGTGTGACCTCGTCAAAACGTTCTGCTTCTTTTGCGTTTACCTTCAGCCTCTCATCTGGAGCGAGTGGATTCTACAACCGTTTGCATGCCGGGTCATTCCGAAGCTCCTTCTATGCTTGTTCAGTTTTACCGGCATGCTCACTGTCCTTCTCATGGTTGAACGCTACCTGATAATCAAGCACCCTTTCACGCGCGGGATGCGTTCAACAAGGTTCACGGCTTCGGTTTTCCTGATGATCGGAATTCACGCTTCCTTCTTTGCACCCTCAAGCTTGTTTACGTTTGAGCTGACCAAAGTCAATGATCGCAACGTCTGTATCAATCACGATCATAGGCAAGGCAGCAAGCTAATATTTAAAGTTGAAGTTGGAATTTTCGTTCTGCTGGTGGTGAGCTCTGCGATGGTTATGGGCGTCCTACTCCGCTTGGCGTCTCAAGAGCTAAGAAAGAAACCAAGTGCTGCTCCAGTAAGAAATCCCCACAATCAGAATCTAGTCTCTGTCTATATAATGCGTAGTATATACATCGCTTACGTGACATCGTTTCTGCCATGGATTGTTTTGTACGCAGTTGCAGCTGTAGACAACCAAGCGGCACTTGATTTCAATGCCTCACTTTGGTCCCTGGTGCTTTACTGGTTTGTCGCCGGTAGCTTTTGCAACGCATTCCTGACGTTCTCGATATTTAGTCGCTCATTCAGAGCAGAAATGTTGGCTTTGGTTTGCGCTCTTCCCTCGAAGCTGCAAAGGCGCTTTGCCAAGCACAGAGACCCAGAGTGCTCACCGCGAAGAATTTCCGCAGTCTTTGGCTTTTCCTTAGGTCCGCTAAGGAGGGTATGGACGGCGAGAAACGTTTGAAAGTCTTGCCTGTGTGATAATCCTTCGTGGATTTTTAGATCGATGAACCACTGGCTATATATTAAGATATTAACTGCTAAAGTGTTTCACGCTAACAGGATGCGGCAATATGCTGCATGAGTAAAGTGTATCGCCCTCTTATAGAAATATTGTTTTTCGTTCTACAGCCATGACAGTTTTATTTACTTGCAAAATGCAAAGATGGCTTTTAATCTGGTAGATGATAAGCCACATTAGTTGTAGTTTATTTGTTAACCAATTCAAGATTTTGGGGAATAGAGAATCAGCGCAGTTACACTTGCTTCATTTTCTGGTAAGAAAACATATTTGCGGTTAAATTTGCAAGAGATCAGCAAGACTTTGAGATGGTTTTGCCCCAATAAACGTTGCAAGTAAACTTTAAATCTTGTCCGCTAATTTTCGCTTGATATATCTTGTGGTGCTATTCATGTAAGCAAGGCTACCATTGAACTTTGAGTTAGATGAGTAAAAGTGAAGGTCGTAATAGCACGTGCCTGTGGTTAAAGTGACCGAATGTACTTGCGAGTGGGGGTGAATTATTCATATAATGCGTGTCGCAGTGCATGATGGGTAAAATGACAAAAGCTTTGAGAAAAAAGGCGTAAACATTGTACCGAAGCCGTAATGCTGTGGTTAGCATAAAATAAATATTTTAATAACTCCCCTAAGTTCAGGAAATGCGACAGGTGTGATAAAATGTGTAGCACAAAGAGCGGTTAATCAGCTAGAGTTCGTGGGTTTCTAAATAATGAAATGCATTGGCTTCAAGTTCCATTGTTGAGCACAGAATCATTGAAACTTAGTTTATTGTGTAAATTTACTTAAGGTGACGAGTTTCGTTATTAATTTGTATTCAATGTTTCACATTTTTGAAATTCATCGTAGTAGCTCATTATGCTTGACTTAACGCCAAAAACATAGTTAACTCTTTTTCTAATTGCTAATGCACAATGCAGGCTATTTCAAGTTTGCTTCGAAACTTCTAGTCGTACTTCTATTCCTGCAAGAAAGTTTAAAAGCAGTACTATTCTTTTGCATAAGCCCCGACATCTTAACTTGCAGTTTATTTACGGAAATGCGGAGAAAATCGTCAGCCTCGCTTTCATGATCACTTTGCCTCCACAACAACAACAACAACCACAACAACAACAACAACAACAACAACAACTACTACTACTACAACAGCAACAACATAAACAAAAACTATGAATTTTCCCAATAATTGCATCGTGTTTCAAAGACTTTCTAGCGTAAGAGTCTTTCATAAGTCACAAGTGTTTCATTTTCGATCTTGCTATAACTACCGTTACACGTAGTGGCATCATTGAGTCATGCCAACGCTTCGAGTAGAGGCTGTGTAAAGTGATAAGAACGTGAATAAAAGGATTGCCCTTAAACATGACGCAACCTTTCCAATTAGATTGACTTCATTAGTTTTTCAAGCTACCATTTATTTGTTTACAAGCTACTCTGAACTAGGTCGCAAGATTTCAAGGACGTTTGAAATAGTAAGCTAGACAATAAAATGTGAGCTGCTGTGAAATCAAATCGTTATTCATTTGCATTACACAATTTCCTCATTTATACTTCATTTATTCAGCAGTACTTAACTTAAAAGCTACATGAAATTACGCAAATAACGTTTTTGCATTCTGCCGTACTTTTTAACAATGCTCTGGAGGTTATCAAAGTCTTAAGGCTCTCTATTACATGATGCTCTCCGTGGCTCGTAAAATAGCTATACACTTGAAGTACTTCTATTTATTTATTTGTTTATTTTTGGATATTTAATTATTAATAAGATTATTTGTTTATTCTCTATATTTTTGGATATATATTCTCTCTATTTTTGGATATTTAATTATTAATAAGATTATTTGCTTATTCTCTATATGTTTATTATTAATAAGATTATTTGTTTGTATATGATTATTATTTGTTCATTTCTTTCTTTACTTATTTATTTATTTATTTAATTATTTATTTATTTATTTATTTATTTTTTTTTTTTGCTTAATTCTATGCACAGAGCAGTGAGGGGAGCTCCCGATGCAAATGAGAATATTATTATATCTGACACATGGATAAGTGTGAGCTGGGCGTTTTACACATTCAAGCGAGAAAAAAAGCAAATTATCATCACCACCCCCTGACGGTTACCTTCAATTATCAGCAGTTAGTCAACAGCTCCGCAATAAAGAAAGATGCCTTACTTTTATAATTACACTCCACACGCCAAACGTATTTGAAATGGACCATTTTTTTCTAGCAAGAAAATTATCACCTACTCTAAAGAGATGCTTTTCCATTTGAAAAAAAATACCATATTTGCACGATAAACATTTTTCAACTAGGTATGGATGTCTGTGCCAATCATCATTCTGGTTAGCGATGAAAGTTAGCTTTGATGCACTTCCACTACTTTTACCATTCTCTTTCAATTTCCAGTGCCGCGGCTGCGTTGCAGATGCAATACTAGTGCTTTCAATTAATTTCATACCCAGGCTAACGCAGATAAACAAGATCTAACTGTGCCTTAGCTAGATATTGCGAACATCTGATTTTGCTATCTATGCGTGGAAAAAATATTTGTATTCGTTGAATTTTCCTGTTCTATCATGTAGATCGAGATATGGTGGCTGATGGCAGGTGCACAATCTTCAGCTTCAGAGATTCAGCATAGCTTTGTAAAGATGACTTATTTGCTATGTAGGCTTGGTCTTCAAATCCTTGGTTGGTAATGCGAGATATGCGCCTGTCATATACGGGCACTTGCTATGCCATCGATTTTACTGACTGTCACGATCTACCTCAACTTCGATCGAAAACTGCAGCCGTCTCGGAAAAGAAATTCCCCCCCCCCCCCCCCTCCTCCTTTCTCCCTCCCCCCTCACCCCCCCGAGCTTACCTTTTATACCCGCATGTCCTGACTAGAAAGTACTTTCTTAAGTCGATTCCATCGAATAGTCTATGGAGGGAGGTTGTCGCTATAGCTGTACAGGAGGTCCAGTTTGCAGTTCTCACATTTATTTATGCTCGATAATCAAAGTTAACGTATCAAAATGACTAAGACAATCTAGCTCGTATATAGAAGAGCTAACTATACCGAATCCTTTCACGTCGGCCTAGCGGGAAGTTACTTTCTTTGCGATCCTTCACACTCAGCAGATATACTCTGCATTCTCACAGGGTCGCACGTACTAAGACCCAAATCTCAACCAGATCATCTTGTACCTCGGAATTTCGGCTCAAAGCTGAGCCTTGCATTCCTACGCAATTTTAAGGGTGCGCCTTCCAAGCTTTTTATGGAAGAAGATCATGTTGAGCTATACTATCTAGTGGGTGAAAGTCACACTGAATCATGTTGTGGTGAACATTTTTCGTAAACATCTATCCACGTTTAGGCATAACCCCGCATTTTGATGGCATTAGCTACCGATGCACTGCATACGGCCTACTGCCAGATGGCTAGAAGGAAACAGCAATTAACTTCCACAAGTGGCCTGTGTTTGACTAGGTAGCAGTCAGGAAAATTTCATTCGCACACCCTACTTCAATGAAGTAATTCCCTCGGAAGGGGTCATTTACACTAGAGAATCGTCCTTCATATGGGCTCCTTTACACTAGCGGATCGTCCAACTTCGCCCAGCATCCCCGTTTCAACAGATAGGAGCATTAAGTCGCAGTTGCTCACCTTGTATGGGCACAAAAGTATAGTCATCCAAATTGCGATTAAACTATTTAACCAGGAGGTGTGCAAGTATAACGACCTTCTATTCGGCATTCTTGACCTTATATGGTTGTAAATAGCGAGCTGAATGCGTATCCCCTGTGATCGATTTACATATGTTGTTTAACGTTTAAGCTATAAAAGTACGACCCTTTTTTGTAGCAAGATGACTCTTCTGAGATCCCATGGACTAATATTGTTTGAAACAGAAGGCTGCGATTGTAACATGAACACGTTGAAAGAAACTTCGCTTTCCTGTGAGCTTATTGAGCCGTCTCCTGGAATCTGATTCCCGACACTAATTTAAACAACCTGAGCTGTCGCCCAACGAAGCGATGGCTACATTATGCTCGAGTTCTTCATGCAATCATGGAGTACGAGTTGCTGGAATACCACGCTGGTATTTCTCTAGAATATCTCAATAGTGCCTTTCAAGGTTCCTTCTTGTCCATTTTCCCAGTCAGAACACGATGCAAGGGACATCTCCCCTAGCCTGGTCGTCACTGCATGGCACTTGTAGAGAATTAGCTCCAGTCGCTGCGGTGTATAGATAAGACGACTAGAAGACCAGTACTGTCGAGCAAAATTCTTGTTAAGTTGTTCGAAGACTGACTATATATATATATATATATATATATACATATATATACATATATATACATATATATACATATATAAATATATCTTTATGTATGTATATATATATACATATATATATATATATATATATATATATATATATATATATATA
>QQSS02220622.1:0-10803 GCA_003687565.2 Craspedacusta sowerbii
GGAGAGCCATGCCAAAACGTCAATATGTGCATCTGGACTAGTAATGATTGAATTAATTTATTACTGGATGGGCTTATCTTTGTTGTTCTTGTATTATTATAATTGGCGAATACATCTCGGAAAAAAAAAAAAAAAAAAATTAGTGAAGACAGCGAACTGCGCTAAGTGATCAGAAATAGAGGAACTTAGGTTACCACTTACTGGATCGTACTTGATGTTCTTAGTAAATATATTGTCTATCAGCGTTTGTGACCGAATCGTTACTCTACTTGGCTGCATAATAAGTGGCTGGAAGTTATACCTTGTAACTATATTACAAAAGTCAGTTGATGCGGTTGATGTATCGTAATTAAGCAAATTTATGTTTAAATCACCCATTAAAGTAACCAATTTGTCTTCTTTGCTAATTTTATCAAGAACTTTCAATAAAAACTCTTCTGAGAATTTAACTGAAGAAACGTTTGAATGTTTATATATGCAACCACAAATTACATATTTTTTCTAGTTTGAGATATCTCAATGAAGGTTGCTTCATAGCCGCTTTTACTCTGGAGGCAAAGATCGTGTCTGACTTTCATGTTATTTACAAGGGAGTTATGTACACATAAGCCCGTTTCACCGGCATTACTAAGTGTTCTTGTTTCAATAAAACGATATTCTTCTAGGTCAATGCACGTGCTACCGTGAAAGGAAGTCTTTAGGCGAGTTTCTGAAATTCCTATTACCATAAACTCAAGCTTAATTATATTTAGAAGGCTGTTTAATTCATCGCGATGTTTTATCAAAGAGGCAATGTTAATATGGAAGAAGCTTAATGACGAGCCACTGTCAAATTTTCGATTTAAGAATTCGTTGATATCATAGTATTTAGATGAGTTTTTATTAAAGCAAAGTTCGTCATATGAAATTGCATGTCCGGGTATTTTATCAATTTATGAACGCACACTGAAATTAGGTAAAAGTGTCATACTTAATTGTGGTTGTTCCTCTAAGACGCTGTGAGACAGCATTAAAGATTCATTGCTGACAGTATTGACTGGTAGCTCCCTTTAAAGACAAGGTTGACATTTCCACGAGCGATTACGATTAAAACACTTAATTTTAATATAAGTGCGCTTAGCATGTACATAAGAGTTGCAGGAGGAGCAACAAATATGACTCAGATGATGAGATATGAAGCGTTTACAGATTCTGCATTTATGTTTATAGGGGAATTTCTTTTTCATAAAACCCAACGTGAGACAGCACAATGATTGATGAAGTATGAATCGTCAAAACAAAGATAGATGGAACCTCCTTTGTAGTAAAATAGAGAATATACAAACAGTATAAGCAAAACGGATCTCAGGCAGCAACAAGGGGTGAATAAGCACCTTTATACGAGTTCGCTGGACAACGACAGGTTACATAACGCAATTGACCAAGCCGACAGCGAGGAGAAGATATTTATAAAGAGCACGTAAGTACGCCATAAATAGGCGCTATCTAACTTACGAAACGTAACGTACGTTTTCACCCCGGCCAAGGGATTCGTCAGAGACCTTCGGCTGGATTCTAAACGCTTCGTGTGTTTGAAAAATATTTTTGCAAATTCTAAGAATGAGAAATTCAATGTTGTTTGTAAATTTTTAACCCAGCTCCGCAACCCTTTGGTTAGGATCCTCTCCAAGCGCGCATTGAAGTTAAAAGACGCTTTCAAAAAGGTCGTAAAACTTGCGGATCCCGACAAGAAAATTAACGTCTGTAATAACTAGCATGGCTCACCTAGCTCATCACTAAGCTACCAACATCCAACGGAAGTCCGACAAATAGCATCACGATACTTAATCAATGTTGTTCTGTTTTAATTATATCTAATGACGTACATACTTGCTTTTAAGGGTGGCGACTGAACTTGCCTGAAGCCTAAAAAATGCGCAAACCTTGCAAACTCTACTGGTTATATCATATGGCAGTCCTTTCCGTAACAACAAATCGTATTTTTAGACGGATCTGCGCACGGCTCCTAAGGGAATGACAGGTCTAAAAACTCTTCCTCTCGCAGCAACACAAAAATGCTTTTGATTTACCGATATGTCGGTTGCCTCAAGCGGGAAGCAAACAACACAACATGGCGGCACCGATTGTGAGAAGTCCAACAGGCAAGTGCTTATGCAGATTTTATTTTATTACCAGTGCGCTACTCACATACATTTTCGTAGTAGACTCGCTGTTGACAATATTAAGTTCGACTTCCCTTGTTTACATGTGCAGCCCGTCAGTACTTGGGCCCCAGCTGCCGCATGGCAAAATCCGTTGATTAACAAGCGCTAGCGGCCATATCCGACAAACGAGTGATAACTGGCATTTAACTTTCTCTTAACATATATGGTATATAAATACTTACTTTTGTGTAGCCAAGAACCACGAATTTTGAAGGCCTAGCTTGTTGCACGTGAATGCGTTTAAAAGAGGACTTGTAAATATTGGTGTAATAGAGCAAACGTCCACTAAGACTCCATTTTCTAAGAATTGATGTAACAGTGCAAACTATGAACAGAATATTCAGTTCATGTTTGAAAGCAGATGTTCTGACTTCTTATCATGAGTTTGTGACTTAAGATTGCTTATGCACTGTATATATTAAATTGTATCCACAGGGATGCAATAAATGATTCAATGTCAAATGTCTGCCCGTCTGTCTATCAGATATCAAATGTCCTGTTTGCTGTGGATCTGATGATTTGAGAGAAGCTGCCTAAGAATTTCTTTAAGCTGTTTTTTTATTTTCAAATTTTAGGTTTTGGTAGATAACCTTTTTTACAATGATGACATTGAGACCAGCCCATGAATTTGGGCTATGTTGATGGTATTTATTTGGCAAAGTCAGTGTATGCCTTTCATTGTGGATTATTTTGACCTTGTGACATGTTTTCCTCCAAAATCACAAAGAACGCTGACTTACTGCACGTCGTAAGTATTAACAGAATCATATGGCTAGCATCTAGCAGAGGTTTGTTAGCTAGAACTTACGATTTTCTTGGTATGTGTAGCTTTTCAAATTAGATGCTTTGTCAAATCAGATGTCCTCTCTGACGCTATGTGCTAGGTTTGAGTTCGAAATAAAATTGATCTGGAAGCTTTGTGTTTAGCTTGTATCACTAATATAAGAAACAATAGATGCTGTAAATACTAGAACAATGTAGAAGTGCTCAGAATAATATCTGACTAAGAGGTTCTCAAAATAGACCATCAACATCCTTCAAAGTTAACTTGTATACCATAATTAATGAATTGCTAATACAAACTGCAAGTGGCATTCTGGAGATCCCATTGCTTTATTGTATTCTTGAACTCCACATTAAGTCTATCAACCTACCTGTATATTTTAAAAGTGTAATCATGAAGTAATAGTTTGTTAAAACTGCTGAGTTTGATGTGCTGTAGATGCTACGGAGCCACAGAATGAAGTGACATATTTCAAATTTGTTTCTTCATTTCATATTCTAGTTGAGGAAGGTATGGTAGCAGCATCAATGTTTTACCAAGATATCTTCTAAAATTCGTTAGTCAGGGTTTCATAGGAGTATTTTTATGATTTTTATGGATTGCCTGTGGATTTGACAAGTAAGCTTAAATTCAAGAAAGGTGGGTCACGTTTTCTAAGACACTAGTTCTTGTGCACACTCAGTTGCCTGGAGCTATTAATTTTCTGTTTTTGTATGAGTGTCTGTGGTTTGCATCTATATCTTGCCATAACTGTACTATTATTTAGCTTTCATCCTTGTCAGAACTTTGATTTCCATACTATATATGGTAAAGTTCCCTTGAAAGTCTTTTGTAATAGTTTCTGAACATGAGCAGGTTTGACCAGTGTGGTATTTGATGTATGGTCATGGCTTTCCTTGACAGTTGCACAGGAGCTCGCAAAGTTGGTACGTTTGCCATGGATTTGCTTGTGCTCCATACAATCCTTCGTTTTTGTGGGGCCTCCAGGCAGTATCATTCTGTGTTTTGAGGTCTTGCTTTCTGTGATGCGAGACTTACATAATGTCTCTTGATTTACAAGCTTAACCTGGGCTTTGTTATTGGCCCGAACTATGCCTCCTGTTATCTGTCTGTGGGCTGAAGGTGTAGCCTTCAGTTTATGTTCGAATGTATCGCGTCTTCTTTCAATAATTTAATGCATTATGAGCTTTGAAGTCAAAACATTTCTACTACCTAATGTCATCTTTCTTTTTGCCCTGGTTGTGTGCCAGGCTCATTATGTGCAAAGTTAGGTAGGTTTAGCTTGCCTTCAATCCAAAAACGTTGCGATAATTATCAGCTTAAGGCATCCTGCATCTTGGTTAAGATGCCAGATTTTGAGTGAATGCTGGCCTATGGTTGTGAAGTTTAAAGACACACTAGCTGGTGTGTAGCACGTCTGCGTTGAAAATGTTGCATATCCTTCCCTCCTGTTCATAACATGACTCCTCTGGCAGTCCCTCTATTGTTTGCTTATGCCATGCTAATGTTTCGTATTTCATTTAAAAAGCCCTGCTTCTGTTTTTTTTGTTCTGAGTTATCTTGTATAAAGTGCAAAGTTAATTGAAGGGATTGCCTTATTTAGCATTCAGGTGTTACTGAAGCCTCTGTGCGCCACCTACCCTGTTGTGAATAGCTATAGGAGGTCAGTTTTTCCAACATGCATAATTGATAGCCAGTATTCCAACGTAATGGTGTTCAACTCAATGTACAACTGGAAAATTGATTTGTGATTTTTCTGGACTAAAGCGGTGTGCTATTACCGGACTAAAGTGGTTTGCTCTTTATAATGAATATATGAAGTGAATCTTATTCATTCGGGGTTGCTCGTTTAGGCGATGTGCCCCCTAGTCCGCTGTCATATTTAAACCAATTATTGTTTTTGAATAATATGCATGAGGATTCGCGGGCTGGTTTAAGGACTGAATAAATTATGAAATAATTATTATGTTAATATGACTTTCTGTTTACCAGTTCTGCAGCAGGTTCTCTTGCAGGTTCGGGAACATTTAAATATCCTAGCCCGGGGTTCGCGTGATTACATATGCCTTATTGAAAACATTACCTCTGCAATAGCAAAATTGTTGTGGAGGACACTGGCCAAGGTTTTGTTCCGATGGAGATATGCAAAGTAAGCGTCAGAAGAGCTATATTTCTGCGTCAGCGAATCCGTTTGGTTCAATTTGTTTTCTAAACGTGAAAGTAGAAGTGCTCTTTTCGGTGCTTTCTAGATTTTGGTTTTCTAATGGGTGACAAGTTTGCAAAGAGCTGGTGCCTCTTGAGAAAGGCGTTACGATTTGATGTTCTGTAGCACCTATTCCTATTTTGCTTGTGATTAAATGTAATATTGCCAATGTCGGGATGTGCGCTTGTACTGACAACTTTCATGTACGATATAAGTACCGGAGCATTGCCCAAAGAAAGTGAAAGAGCTTCCCCTGAAGGTTCCAGCAATTATTCGAACGGGTGGGAACGAGCTTCGATCCGAAAAAATGTCGACCGCATGCGTTCGCGAAATAAACAGGAGCGAGCGTTGCGTTCCGGAGCTTGAGGTGCGCCTACCCAATATACGCGACGAAGGGGTCAAAAGGCTGGTTACGTGGTATTTCTTTCCAGTATCAGACAGCCACAGTGGAAGGAAATCTGCCTAACATTGATGTATGCAGGTTGCCATGAAAATTCAATGCATACTTGATCCAAGTTTCTGTTCTTCCAGGGATCCTATTGCTACGAGCCATTTATGAAGTAGCTCGTTCTCCAATGGAGGAAGTAGAGTGTAATATCAGGAAGGCATTTTCAGAAACGCTCTGTTCGGAGACGTTTCGGACGTCAAGTGTGGCATTGGCATTGGGCAGGAAATGATCTTGAAACACAGCATGGACCTGACTGAACCAAGCGCGAAGCATCGAGTTGAGGGGATGGCTCAAAGATGACAAGCAAGGAACTGTTATGGTCGGAAGTTTATGCATGGGAGAGAAGCAACGTTACCACGGATGAGATCTTGGTACTTAAATATGGGTGTGGCTAAGGAGAAATTTCGCTCCGAAGTAGCAACCGCACTCTGGAAAATCGGATGCTTATGGCTCACGATGCGTAGTATGACTTACTAATCAGGATGCCAGACCTGGGTCAGAGCAGCATATGCGAGCGTACGCTATACCTGTACCAACAGACACAGGTACCGCATTCTGTCGGTAATTCAGAAGTCTCTACTGAAATTCCAAGCAAGGTCAAAGGGCAAGGTCAACTTTGTAGCAAAAAGATGTGCTCAACATGGTATAAGATTCTGGAACGGATCACAGTGAATACTTGGCGATGGGAAGTGCGATTGGAAAAATCGTTGCCAGAAGACGTAGGTGTATCGAGCAAGTGACAGAAGCTTGTAACTTCGGTGGTGGAGGGCACGAAACCCTTACGGAAATAACGCAGTAAATATTCTTTATGGTAAGAGCGAGTGGATGGGCCGTTGCTAGAAGACATGGCGATCTCAAACTGGCGATCCGACCTAGTAGTACTGAATATAGAGACGACGTACCCGTGATAGGAAAGCTGACTGTCCCGTTGTGTAGACCCAGATCATGTTTGCGACGAGAAACTGGAAGTGAAAATAAGAGCTCTGCTTGTAGTGTTTGTAAAGATCCACTTTTGCCTACTTGCAGCAAATTTTCAGACTTCTAGATTTGAAATTTTGTTATGTTTTGCGTTCTCCGGATGATTGATATTCGGTTTTTCTGGTAGTGACAAAGTTATAGAAAACAATGAATGGTGATGCATGAACAAGTCTTCGAAAGTAATGACCTTACACGAATTTGTAACTGCACTCAAGTGGTCTTCGGAGTCTGGAGTTCTTTATAGAGATAAGGGTGAGTAGAAATATCAGGGCGTAGAAAAATCAAATACAAATACATTTGTAGCTACAATAGCCTCTGTAAATTAAATATTAAAACATCCCACTCAAAATCGAGCTTCAAACAGGAAATCACGACCCTAGTAATGTCCTCATATGTATAGCTTTCTGTTCCCTGCTAATATGATACTTGAGATATCTCTTATTGAGATTCTCTCTTCAGCGTATTTTAATTCACCGTGCTGTTGAATTTGGTCTTTGTGCTGGCACTTCTATTTTTGCTTTTTTTTTTTTTAACTATGGTCACGTTGACGATTCATTATGAGGTTACGGATTTATTCTGAAACGGATTTGTTTTTTTTTTCTTGTATAGATGAATTGTGTATCCATCAAATTTGAATTAATTACTCACTCTTACGTATTCAATGCGTGGCACGTTGCTGTTGAATGTCGATATTATGCGCACGATATATCACGGTTGTAAAATATAACCTTTGTGTTGTACCTGGTGAAGGTTTACTTTTATTTCTGAATTTTCTTTTTTTGTATGTTACTTCTTTTAAATACTATCTGCGAGGAATGTACTAAGCTATATGCGGCCCCTTGACTCGTACTTAGAAAGTATGTCCCTCGTCTATGTCCCCAATCATTGCCTTGTTATACGATTATAAATGGAGACCACGAAAGGGTGGCATCCTCGACCTGATTAGCTTTTGCTATGAGGATGTCTTCCCCTTGATAAATGTGTAAGTTTTCTGTCACATTCTAGTTGAAAATCTACGCTCCGACTCTGATACTTTTTCTGTTAGCGCTTTTAAAGCTCAAATGCTTAATATAGTCTGAATCCGATTCTTAATCTTAACACTACTGAGTCAGAACTCTGAAGATGACTACGTATTTATAACTGAATGTGAGCTAATAGAATTGGATGTACTTATTCTTTTACGCATTTATTGAGATAATAAAAATGTTGTTGTTGTTGTCTTAGTCTTTGCACTCGGCCTGGGCGAGGTGAACAATGTTCTTTTGTTTGTTTCGTATCAGAAATGACGCCTCCATCGACCCCTACCGTTGAACCTGACCCTGTCAAGAAACGGAGACTCTTCATCTCATCGATCGGCAGGGCTTTCAAGAAGCGCACCAAGCCGTCGAAATCCAAGTCCAAGTCTCTCTCCGACCTTCATTGGAATCGCCCACTCAACGGGGAGCGTCAAGGTGTACCTGGCGTTATTGCCGCCCGCCCCTTGAGTCTCTTGGGTGGCCAAGGATTTGAAGATGTCGTGGATGGGTCGGTGACGGGCGATGGTGACGGCGACATGGATGGTATGACTAGTTCGTATGACGCGGCTAGAAGCTTAGACGATGATAGTGTTTGCGAACGTGAGCAGGATGACGTCGAATCGCTTGATGCTCGCCAATCTGTAGAAGTGCCAAGTGGAGCGACGGTAAGTCGGCGTGTCTTCTCTCGATGTCGTCGTTGTGGTTGTCCGATGTCACCTTACGTCGTGCGTGTGTTCTAAATCCTCGCCTCGTATTCTCGGTTTATATTCGATTGCTTTACGGTTATCTTTTTCTGCCTTGAAAATTGGATTCTAGTCTTTCGTGAATTATAATGACGAGAAGAATGTTATGCTCAGTAATGCAAGTTCACTTAAATTCCATAGATATAAGTTATAGTATATAATTTATATAATCTGGGAGTCAGTGTTAGCTCCGTAGTTGGTTGGTTGGTTGATGAAGAGCTTGGATTTTTCCCGGATGCGCAGCTCATCGATCGTCTGTGACAGCAAATAAAGCTAGTCGTCGGATGTTGGTTGAGCCTTTCAAGGAGCTGAGGAACTCTATACGCGCCCACAAAAGGAGGCTCGGACGACTAGTCGATGCTCCAACGATCGCGAAACTGTCATCGCACTGTCCCCTGTTACCTGGAGACACTCTTCGTGAAGATCTTCTCAGTGGACGACGATGTCTTACTGTTGCTGGTTAGGTCTTCGTAGAAGATTCGCCAAGTAGGGTAACCACAAAAATTTGTCACATACCTTGGCTTTCCCACCGATCGCCGCGTGGGGGCTCTCCTAGTAGGCCTGCTGGCTCCGTAGTAGATCTTCACGCATTAAGACCCCGAAGTTGGTTCTCTGATGAGCTTAGTAGGGTACGGTTACATAACTGGCCATTGCATGAAATAAGACAAGTGGCTCGGTAAGAGCTATGCTGTGAAAGGTCGCATGACTGGGGTATGGTGATGATGCGATTTTGTGAGATTGGGTTTGGCGTGTAACAGGTTGGGTAACTCATAATTATCAAGGAGTAGGGGACGATCATGTGAAGCATCGGGGGGGGGCGTGGGGTTGTACCGCAGCCATACTGTTCCTCAGTTGCTTCCCTTCGATACGACTTCGCTGTTTCGCCAGTTGCTTCTATTCGTTACAATTTCACTGTTTCGCCAGTTGCGGCTATGCGTTACAACTTTGCTGTTTCGCCAGTTGCTTCTATTCGTTACAATTTCACTGTTTCGCCAATTGCGGCTATTCGTTACAACTTTGCTATTTCGCAAGTTGCTTCTATTCGTTACAATTTCACTGTTTCGCCAAATGCGGCTACAACTGCGGTTACAGTTTCACTGTTTCGCCAATTGCGGCTAATTCGTTACAACTTTGCTGTTTCGCCAGTTGCTTCTATTCGTTACATTTTCGCTTTTTCGCCAGTTGCGTCTTTTCTTTACAACTTAGCTGTTTCGCCAGTTGCTTCTATTCATTAAACTTTGCTGTTTCACCGGTTGCGTTTCTTCTTTACAACTTTGCTGTTATGCCAGATGCTTCTATTCGTTACAATGTCGCTGTTTCGCCAGTTGCAGCTATTCTTTACAACGTCGCTGTGTCGCCAGTTGCTTCTATTCGTTACATTTTTGCTGTTTAGCCAGTTGCGTCTATTCTTCACAAGTTCGCTGTTTCGCCAGTTGGATGGTCGTTCTGCGCGAACGGGAGCTTGCAATACTAAGCAAAGCAAAGTTTGAGCCTTCTTCCATGAAGTTAAACTTTCCTGGTTGGCGCGTCTTGTAATACGTAAAGCAGGGCTTTTACATCACCCTGAAATCATATCAAGGAAGTGGAGATTATATAAATTGTATATCATAACATATATCAATGGGATTGAAGTGAGATCACCTAGGCATAACGTTCTTCTTTTCATTATGATTCGCGAAAGACTAGAATCTACCTTATGAGGCAGAAAAAGTAGTACAAATTCCTATTTGGGGTCATGCGAATCTCAAATCCTTTGCCACGTGTTGCTTTTTAGAAGAGATTCAATTGACTGGCACTTGTTGCTACACTCAGCCTAGTCCTCGTGGCGTTTTCATGTGTGCTTCGGATGCCCGCAGTGAACGAAATTATGTAGCACATGTTCATAGTAATTTCATAATGTATAGAAAAATGTTTCTTGGAAGCGATTGAGTGATACGCATGGCAAGGGTGGTTTCATGTAGATATCTTGTTTTGATTCCATGTGTGACTACGCCACGCTTTATTAAGTTTGTGGTGTGACCGAGGTGAAGCGATCATACGTGTCGAGTTTCCTAGCTGTTTCAAATTCTGTATGTAAGGCTCGTAACCTTCATGTTCAGGCTGCTGCCGTATGGAAAAGTGGACTTTGCACATTTTTCTCAGTGGAGGGCGAGATTATAGAAGGAAAGAATCTCATAGGGAGAGACAGAAGTGGTATGATGCTGGTTTATTTAAGCCTTTGCGTTTACTTCTATGATAGCATGCTTGACATGTCTATGTGTGCCTGCCTGTCTGCCTGCCTATTTGCCTTCCTAATTGCCTGCCAGCATACCTGCCTACCTGCCTGCCTGCCTGCCTGCCTGCCTGCCTGACTGCCTGCCTGCCTGCCTGCCTGCCTGCCTGCCTGCCTGCCTGCCTGCCTGCCTGCCTGCCTGCCTGCCTGCCTGC
>QQSS02220633.1:0-10803 GCA_003687565.2 Craspedacusta sowerbii
ACACACATATACAGTCCTCTGAATATCGAGCTATCTAAGACAAGCGTTTGGCGCAAAACTCGCGTACAAACATTTGAGCACTTTTCCTAATCCAAGTGATAGAATACCGACGGGTGAAAAAGCGCGTTACTACGAACTCCCTTACAAAGGTTTCGTATCTAACTTAACATGAACTTAGTCACTACTTAAAAGCAGACGCAAAGCAGAGCATGTTCCTGACCTGCACTACAACTGATGAAGTGTGTTCGATAATTAAGTCCTTTCAAACCTCAAAAGCGTGTGGCCCAAATAGTGTCCCAACCCGAATCCTTAAACTTGCAAGGAACGCTCTCTCACTCTCTCTCATCCACTGTCACATATAATTACTAAGTCATTCGAACAAGCTTGCTTTCCGGTGTCCTTAAAGTTGGTGAGAGTTTGTCCTGTGTACAAGAATGGTCGCACTGACCTTTGTGATAAGTATCGTCCAATTTATCTTCGAAAAAAACAATTCATTATTGGCTAAACCTACATTTCGAAAAATGCGACATAATATATGACAAACAATTTGAGTTTCGTAAAAAGCACTGAAAATCATACTCTGGTTAGTTTTGTTGAGAAAGTGAAGTCCAATCTTGATGACGGTAAGTTCTCCTGTGGCGTATTCATCGATTTGCTCATGGTATATGACCCCGTAAACCACGTCATTCTTCTTAAAAAGCTTGAAAATTATGGCATAAGAGCTCAAGTAAACGATTGGTTGGGTTCTTTTCTCGCAAATCGTAAACAATCTAGACATAGCACATGGCATACGACAAGGGACTGTCCTCGGACTATTTTTGCTTTTAATCTACATAAATGACATAAGTAACGCCATTTTGCAGATGATGCGAATATCTTACTTAGTCAATTGTCGCTAAAAGCTTTACGTAAATCCCAGTCCCGAGATCTGCAAAACGTCTTTGACTGGCTTTGCTGCAATCGCTTATTACTAAACGCAAAAAAGACAGAACTCATTCTTTTAATGCCGCGTACTAAATAAAAAAAAAAAAAGTAGGCTCACAGTGAATTTCGGAGGAAAACGAATCTTCATGTCAAAGCGTGAAAATTACATTGGCGTGTTAATCGATTCTTCGCTTAGCTGGAGGCCGCATATTGCGGAACTTGCTAAAAAATAAAATAAAGCAGTTGGCGTCCTTGCGAAAATGCGAAAATTCGTTCCTGCAAACTCTCTAAGAGCTATATTTTAGCCTTTTCCAAAGTTATTTATCCTATGGATGCATTGTTTGATGATTCGGTCGATCGACAACAAGGCTACATCACGTATAAAAGAGAGCAATAAGGCTAATGTCTTTTTCCGACTATAGTGAGCCAACTTCGAACCCCTTCGCATGATGCGTATTTGGAAAATAAATAACGTAATAGAGACGACTAGCTACTTGTTTATGTACGATTGGACCGAGGGCAACTTACCATCCAATCTACTACAGCTATTTACATTGAACACAAATGCAACGGTTACAGATCGAGTGCACTGCAGAACCTTTAAACTAAGTCAGTTTGAAAGCATCCTGTAAATTTGTAGTTTTTTTGGATTATTGATCCTCTCAAATATTTTTAATATCGCAAAATCCGTGTGCTTCGGGAAATCAGCGGTGCTTTAAATGATGAATCAGTATAGATGTCCTTTCTCTATATGGCTTCTGGTTATTATTCTCACTGGTTTGCGTAATTATAATATAGATAATGCATGTGCAGAGAAAAACTGGCCTTTTCTAGTTTCTCTTTGCGATAAGGAGTGTTTAGGGTATGTTTGAGGATTTCTGGATTCAACAGCAACATCATAGCAGCAAGCCTAGTCATGCATATTTTGATAGTATTTGGCTTTCAATCAATCGCCTGGAGAAGTCGCCATCGACAGATGCTGCTGCTATTTGACGTTTGCTAATAAGGGGATTTTATTCGTGGCTTATTATATTACTGCAGTGTTTTAGTGGATGCATGCGTGTTTCGGGCGTTGTGCTCGGAATTTAAAGGCTGCGGGTTCGAGTCCTCGTCACGGCTTCTCGTTTTGTATGTTAACTTAGCTTTACCATCGCTCCTGGGAAGTCAACTGTAGTGCGATGCAATAACCCCGCGTCCAGGACGAACGAGAAATTCTCACGACAGGCTCAGGGCTAAAGAAAAGTCCTATGGGCCGTTACAGGCGAGATAGAGTTTTGACTAAGATTAGTGGCATTAGCGGAAGTCAGAGAGTCCCTCGTTTATAAAAAACTTTCCGGCTAGCACGGCAGCACCAGCGTATGGGCTAGTGTAAAGGAAACATAATATAAGCAAAATATAAGTCAGCATTTCTGATAGCTGATCCGCTGCCGATGCGTTTGTTAAAGCCATCCATCCTCCATATGTCATTTACATCCGAGGGAACGCAACTTTTCTCGCGATTGTCACAAAGAATTCTGGATGAGAGGTCCCGTGCGCTCCCGTGCACGTAAGCCACTAACAGTTACTTAGTTGTGTATCTGTCAATCCTACATATAACCACAAAGTTACGCAATTTATCGTTAAGATGGATATAGCTACTGCATCTTTCAATTTAGCATAACTTTTTGACAAAATCTACTAAAATAAAGTTGATACTTCAACTGGGAGTCTTCGGAAACTGCATGTATCTTAAAATATTTCCCTTGCTTGGAAGATTATTGGCTGGCAACTCGTTTATAGATGCAATGATCTCCTAAGACATTAGGGAAATTTCCTTTATCACTTTTATTCGTATCTGCCAGGTATCACTGCTATATTTACAGGAGTATTCAATTGTCCACGGTGACATAACCAAGGTTGCGTAGCACATTAAGTTACGGAAAATATTCTATGCATAATTATGGCTTCATACATAGAACTCCCCTCGCACTGGACTTATTAACATATCTAATGTGTGAGCTAATTTCCCTCTACTGACTGACGCAACAACAAGCTTCAACATGAGGACTCAGTGCTTTCGAAGACGACTAAAATACATGTACCTTTAAACGAAACACAACATTCGAAAAGTGGATATTTTACATTCTTATGACCATATATAATGCAAGTTAAAACCATTATTAAATAATAAATTTTCTTCACTCTATCATAATGAATTCCCACGAAATCTGTCAAAAGTCTGCTAAGAAAAGGTTTTTCAAACTTAACATCTAGCCGAAAAAGCCTCTTTGGGCACTTAAATCGTGATATTTGGACTTACGTGACCACAAGGAACGGGAAAACCTGCGTACAAAACGTTTCAAATTTGGGACACTCTAATATCTATAGACCAAGTGTGAGTGTAAAAAAGAAAATACAAATATTAGCAATGTTTAGTCTGCGCGTAGGGCATTGTGTGTATTTTGCGTGTTTGGCCAAACATGAAATCAAACATGACCGTAACTGCTCGCGCTGCGTTTTACTCGAGTAGCTATTTCATACTATATACTTAAACTGAATACGCAATATTGGAAAATTAAAAAACAACTAAGTCGTGAAAATATAAGTACGTTTCATTCGTAAAAATATAAATTCCTAAAGAATATGTCAAAGCGTTTTAGCGATGCGCTTCAGGCTCCTACAAGTGGTATGAGAAGTAAATACAAAAGAAGGAGGGAGAATGGGCTAGCCAGATGCAGAAGCCGCCTATTATTATATCCTTTAGCCCATAGCCCAAGGGTGTTTGTACTCGATCATTACACGCAATTTCGATAAAATCGTACGCCAACCCTGCTTTCGATCATCAAATAGGAGTTCTTTGTGGGCTCTGTGATTGCTAGATCCCTTAGCCTGCGTTGCAACAACTGTATTTTGCTAAAGCAATTTCAGGAATAGTGAGTTTAGTTATGTACGAAAAGTCAGCTAGCATTAGATGTGGTCAATTTAAGCGTCCGTCTACGCGCACGCGCATCGGGCTTTCCACTGACTGCAATTAACTACGTCATTTGCATGCAGCCGTTGGATCGGCTCAAAAGGTTTCGGCAGCACCGAAATGGCATCGATAGTTTGCGGCCGTAACCGAATGAATACCGAACCTGTTACGGCCGTAACCGAAACATCACCAAAACCACGGTTTCAGCGCCGTAACCGAAACCGAACCGAAATTCGGTCGACCTCTAGTGTACGCTTCTTTGTTTTCTGCGCACAAGCTCACACGTGCCTTATAGATCTGGCTTGGGGCGTGCGCTTTGATGAATCGGGACCAGATCTGTTCGCGAAGAAGAAGCCGTCGTGTACTTATGCTCGTCAAGAACAGTTGCCCTGTGGTTACGTTTGCGTTGGTAGAGGACGTAGGATCCGCTTGTCAAACTCTTCTCCTCCTCATTGTCGGTAATTCCCATGCCTAAGATTTGCCGTAAGGTTTCATAGACTTTACTCTTCACGTGAGTATCTATTCTTGTGGAGACGCTAAATTTGCCCGTTCTGGATCAATCTTGTGTTGGATGGCTGCTGCCTTTAAGGCTAGACTGTCGATTGAAGCTCAACGATAGTTGAGCTGGCTTCATTGAGAGTCTGTTTCTATGTCAGGATTTATTGTGTCGTATATTTACGATCTTCTGATCTTCTGATCTTCTGATGAATCTTCTTTATGTTATCAATGGACTATTTTCGAGAAAAGATTTTGATTGATGGATTGATTGATCGACTGATTGGAGAAATTGAAATCAAAAGTTTAGACAGTTACCGACTGAAATAGTGTTAGTTTTGCGTGGATCAACAAATCAAGCATGGACTGCGAAGTTCGTTTACTCTTACCTCTTATAAAGCACGGACCGTAAAATGCATGCAATTTCTTTGCATCTATGTATATGTCGCTGCATAGTTCGGACGAGGGAGGGAAGCGTAAGGCTTTGATTTTCAATCGGTGCAGCATCCTCACAAACGTCCTTATCTATTTTAATAATACCGTGTAAATATTACCAAACTACTAAGTTTAAAAAATCAATCTTTTTATCTACACATGACAAACATAATAGTTTCAATAATTTTTTGTAAAAGCGAGTCATTTTTTCTGTGCGTTGCTTTAAGTATACTTCATCTAACATTTCTCCACTTATGATCATGCCTCAAAACGCATGTTTCTTTTTAGGAAAGGCTTGAGAAATCTTTTGTTCCTAAGCATCTTACTATCACGCTTGCTGTAAGGACATGTGTCCATCATGAACTAACACATCCGGACTAGGTCCAAACCAAAGTATCCTTGGCTGAATAAACTAAGCTGGTTTTCTGAACTTTAACTTGGTGTTTCAATTTAAACCACATATCTTTATCTAGTGGCTGGCTCATAAATTAGTCCATGCTTAATTCTTTCTCGAATAAAAAGAGTTTTCACAATCTAAGTTTTGGTTCTAAGAAGCTCCTTGGCCAAGTTTTCGAAAGTGCACAACCGTTTAAGGATGGAGTGTGCAGCAACTGATGTCAACCTAAATTTTCATTCTTCATACCATTGCTGCTAATCGCTTTGACCTAACGTAGCCTGTTCAATTTTTTGAGCAGCTTCTAGTGAGTGTAGATTATTTTTTTTGAGTCCTTCAGGCACTTGCAAACTGGGTATTCAATTAACTTGCAGATTTAGTGGCAATTGCTGCGTTTCTTGTATACTACCAGGGTGTGTAGCCATGTGGTTACAAATACTGCTCAACACGGCAGGGCTCCACTCTTTCTGGAAAGCTGGAGATGAAGTATGCGAACTATGTGCCTTTTCTCATGCTCGGCTGGCACTGTCTCATAACGAAAAACCCCGGTGAACGCATGAGCACAGTAAATAGAATTCAAAGCAATATAGCAGCCGTCGTGAAATTTCTGTCCACGCGATAACGCTTTTCATTCAATCTTTATTGCGTGCTACTGCGTATACTGTATTTTTCGATGCCTCTTATCGTAAGTCTAGTGCAGGATTTCTTTGGTTCGGAGACACTATAAAGAAAACTGGAATAACTGTTAGACTAATATGTTTCTCAACGCTGCTTCTACACCCACTCTGTCTCCCTTACATTTTCCGCCTTATATACAACTTTACCATGCCATACCATGGCATACCATGGCAATGCATGGTACCATACCATGCATTAACGATACGAAGATAAACTGCGCAATTGTCAGGTAGTTTCATGACAGCTTAAAAAGGTGTTAGGATCTGCTTGCAAGATTGTCCGTTTTGCTAAATTCGTGCAATATTTAAAATAATAGTAGGCTCGAGTCATGCTGCTTGTTGAGCAATGAGGATCTTCGTGTTCAATCATGGTGCAATCTATGACATCTAGGAAGCGTTTCAAATATTTTCTCCATTGCAATTTCTCTGTTGAAGCTGCAGGATCTTGGCTCTCGGGCACGCTCTCGCCGATGTTATCAAGAGCAGACAATCCAACGAGCGCATGAGAGTCTCGTATCCATGTACTTTTGCTGAATTTTTTTTATCGCAACCAATAATAGAATCAATTTCTAAACGGTCGTTATTCGAGCTTGTGCTGGCTTCGTCGCCAGTTGCCATGCTTATTTTCTGCCACCCTCTGCCTCGTTTCCATGCGGCTACTCTGGAATGCCGGAAGGTCTATTGACGTTCCTATGTCCGCAGGCCTCCTAAATCGTCTCGGCGTGGTTAGACTAACTTCGCATAAAGATGCGCTCCGGCTCATATCATGACTCAGACACGTATGTCTAATTCAACAAAATCCACTTCGGTCCCGTCAACACTCACGACTCATTTATTACTAGTGTTATTATCCCCTTGATCAACAGGGCGCACTGAAAGTTCTTATTCTAGCATACTAGTTTACAACAATAACCACAATAACAACAAAAACAAGGTTTATTTTATATCAGGGAAACTCCAATACTACCGAAGCTATTTGAGATTAGCTGCTTTAGTAGCGATGTTTATTAGTTTACAACAACAACAACAACAACAACAAGATTTATTTTTATCGGGGCAACTCCAATACTACTGAATGCATTTGACATCAACTGGTTCAGTCGCAACCTCTTACGCTGTAGATGCATAGCGCGAAAGAGCTACACACACACACACACACACACACACACACACACACACACACACACACACACACACACACACACACATGCACAGGCGAGACATCCTATAAAACTTACCTGTATACCAAGCATGCAAATCACTCCAGTCGCGCTAAATGAAGGAACAGAAAATCATCCTAGTTGGGTCGACAAAAAGCGGACATACCATTTCTTCAGATGAAAATGTGCAAATACAGGCGATGCACATGATGCGAGTCAGTCTTATAGCACAGGAATTTTAAAGGCAGGAAGTTCTGCCTCAAGTCTGGTCCACCATGATCAAACCGAAGCCCCCCCTGCCCCTCCGTTTACACAAGTTGAATACGAGACACTCCTTCTTTGCATATAATCTTCCCATTGCGAAAATATTTGTTCGATATTTACATGACAACTCAAAAGCCGTAATTTACATACTATCAGGAGAGAAAAAAAAAATTCTGAAATAAGCTTGCTAACTCCACACTGCGAAAACGCAGCCAGGAACAAATAATGAACACTGACACGCATACAATCAGCAACAACATACACACAAACACAAACAAACATACAGGCACACGCATGCATACACGCAAACAAAACCAAACGCGCACAAGCACAAAGGGCAACATAGTCCATACGTACAGTAACACACACGCACACACAAACATTAGCATAAACATTAACATACAGCCACACATACACTAAAGCTCACGCAGGAGTAAACAGGAACGTACCCGGGCGCTAAAACAGCAACATCAAGTACTGTATATACATGCTAACGGAAGCAAGCACACACACCCACACACACAACACCCACATACATACCACGGCACACATCAACGCAAGCACAAACAACAACGTTAACGCATGTATATTAATGCAATCACAACGGCACGAGTAAGCACGATAAAAACTGTCCAGAACTATCATCCATCCAAAATGTCGTCAAAATTCACTCCGACGAGCGAAAGCACATTTTGAAATAACATCAACCTCTGTTTAAACCAATGCTTAGAAGCAGGAGTAATAAAACATCCACGAATACCGACGGACTTGCTGCTAGGTCGAATTGAATTTCGAGCAATGAGATACAGGGTTCCGCAGACAAGAACAGTTCAATTCATGGCGATTATATTGCACCGAAGCGTACTAGGCAAACGTGTGGGCGTGAGAATTTCAACATCCGTCACACAATCGTTTTACCAAAGCCAAAATAATTTTGCAAGCTGCAACACGCCACAGCACGAAATATCAAGGACCTGGGCGTACTAATGAGCGGAGCGATACTTCTCGTAGGCGAAAACATGACCACGGTCATACGAGAAGACGAGCAGATCAGGGCAAATCAACGGCCACCCGTAACATTGCCACTAGAATATCACGAGCGACAACGATACCACGTGCGAAAAATAAAAATATAAAAACTAATCACGATTTAATAAAAAAAATTTGACGCGGAAATTAAAAGCGACAATTTGTAACTCGTGCACGGGGAAAACGTGCACGACACTAAATGAAGGTCGCGTTCTAGCTGGATTTAATTAGACTGGCTTGTGAAACGAAGAAACCACTCGTCCAGTTGAACACTGCGTGCGCATCTCAATCAAAACGCAGCTTCTCCCCAAATCAGCGCATCTTTTAGGCCGATCCTAACGCCAAGGTCCGAGCTCAGGACAGAACGATTGAAACAATCGAGACACCACGACGGCCAATCAACTTACTACTTCAACAGATGCCGACCCTGTAGTTGGGGCGCTAGGACGAGAACAGCACATCCTGCTCGTCAATCAGGTACATGACGACCATCTTCTGGTAGGGGATGTTGCCGACAGCTTGCATGGCCATGTGGTCCGGGGCTCGCATCAACGTCGGTCCGAAGACGATACCGAGATTCTCACTGGACATGAGATTCTTGTCTTGGAATTTGGTAACTCTAGACCAAAATAAAAATAAAAAAAAATCATACTTAAAGTTTGATACGGAAAACAAGCAATTTAGTTGCTTGCAGATCAACATCAACTGTGAAACTTCTAGGACATGATGCTCTGGCAGGCGGGTCAGAATGATGACACAGGGGAATTGCACAAATGCAATTGAGGCAGGTAGCTTACCTTTGCAAATGCCTAAGGAAGAACTTGAGCGTCTCGTAATGAGCAGGCGGAAGCTTCAGCAAAGACTCGTGTAGACCCAGAATGATAGCGTCTCGCTCCTTCAGTTCTGAAATAAAATAACCATTTTACTTGAAGAATTTCCCCCCGTAAACAAGCACCAACAGGAAATGCAATAGATAGAAAGTACGAAGGAAAAAAAGCAGGTTGCAAGGATTTTTCACCATGTTGGGCGATATGAGAAAGCCCCTTGGCTTTATCGGCCTAAGCAACTTCGCACGGCAAGGAAACTTTGGAATCGGAAATTTCTAACGCGCCCTGGGGGATATGACAGCTGTAAAGTGGTGGGAATGGGGCAGTCAAACCATGCAAACGATCCCAGTCGTGGAACTGAACTAGCAGCTGGATTAAGAACGTCGACTCCCTCGCAACACCCACATGAAGATATGAAATAACGGCCAACAAACATGCCACTAACTCGTGCAGTCCAGAAACTGGTCGTACAGGTCAAACGGGATAACCGGGATCGGCAGCATGCGGAAGTACAACTTTAGTAGACCACACACGACATTTATATCCTCCAGCGCCCCAGCACTTATATCCGGAACGACACCGTCTGGAAAAACCGAGGAAGAGTTATCGCAAAAAGCTGATCACCGAATATCAAAACGAACAGAGACATCAGCAAAACCGAAGCCAGGGAACCACTAAATGCCTGACAGTAAAAGCATCGAAATGCAAGACAGTGGAATCATCAAAACGCAAAGCAGTAGAATCGCCGACACGAAAGTCCTACGAAGTCGTCCCAGAGCTTACGGAGGAAGCAAGACTTACGTACAGCATAAACTAATCGGAGCTTACTCTTCGTCTAGAAAGCGTCACTACCACGAAGGGCACCCCGCTTATCGTAACGTTAAAGCCTCGTGTCCACTGGAAAGCGATAGAGCTCCATCGCTTTTTTATACGACCGGTAATTAGACAAAGCGATGAATTCTATCGCTATAGATACAAACTTAAGAGTGGCTGACCGACACCAACACAAGTTTCACGTTGTGTCGCTTTCCATTCCAAATGACTATTACCCCTAACTTCAGGCCCTACTGAGCTACAGTGGTTAATTGCGCACATTCCTGTAAGCGGTCGACTAACTCGTGATGTAAGAGGAATGTTAACTTGCCCCGCTTATCTACCTAATCCGCAGATCTATTAAGCACAAAACTGAATCGCAACTACGACAACATCAACCAAATACGGACGTCGAATAGATGCGCCGCGTAGTGCATGACCAAGCATACCTTTGTCGATTTCGTTCTTATAGAACTCGATTGCGTCCGCAAAACCCGGCACCCGATACAAGCCCTCGGCATCCAGCCCTCGCTTCTCGATCTCTTGGACGCACTCGTCGACAACGACGGGCCGCCTCCAGTTGTGCGCTTTGATCAGTGTCGTCAGATCGACGCCGAACACCCGACGAACGAGCTTCTTGTCGGGAGAGCAGTCGGCCGGCACAATGCTACTGCACTGCTTGTGGCAGTCGAAAGAACAGTCTGCAAGCGAAGGAAATGAAGATTATAGACGTATCCATTAAAGATTATTTAACTATATATAAAATGCGCATTTACCATTGACTACGAACACTATATAACATATATATATATATATATATATATATATATATATA
>QQSS02220644.1:0-10803 GCA_003687565.2 Craspedacusta sowerbii
TATTATTATTATTATTATTATTATTATTATTATTATTATTATTATTATTATTATTATTATTATTATTATTATGAGCACAACTTGGTGGCGTAATTACGCAAGTATTTGCGAACGGATTAGTCTGTGGATAAGCCTGTGTGGTGACATTTGCACTGCCAGGCTGTAAAGGCTTAAGCTAACGAGGGCGATAGTCAAACAAAAGGCCATCATCTGAGGCACCATGCCTAGAATATTGAGTGGTTCCGAGGCATACCGAATCAGTCGTAATAAAATGAAAATGTATGAATTATTATTATCATAGAAATCGATCGCTGGCTTGCTTGGCGAGTCGACAAATACAGCCAGACTCTTGTGTTCGAATAAATTCGAGTGCTTGTAGTGAGGAAAAATGGGTGTTTGTGGGAAAATTTTACTTGTTTTCGCTAGTGATCAACATCTCATATCAGGAGGTGATTAGACGTAGTGTTTTTACGCTAGCTTGTGGTCTGCAACTTCTGCGAAAAGGATTTTCTTTCCCTCGGTCACCATGCTTGGAGATGCTCATCTAAACAGGAAAATGGCCCCTTAAGCGACCCTGGGGTAAATGGAGATGAACGGAACAATGTTTACCACATTCAGCAGTTGCAATGTGTCAAAAATACAGAAAATATTTCTTTCACGTGCGGTAATAAGTGTAAAGGTTTGAGATGCCTAAGGTCTCATCGTAGAAGCTGCCATCATATTCGAATGTTGGATTCGAACGATTGCAATACTGTTTCGAAGGACAAAAGTTCTGATGCGCACCACAATGCAGAGGGTGAGTGTTCATTCGAAGGAGGGGAGAACGTTATTGCAGAATCCCCTGTTATGAAGGCTTGGATTTTGCTCCCTCGCTCGTGAAAAGGTTGGGTTACGGCAAACTTTTATTTCCATGCAACCTTGCCTATCGATCAGGAGGCTATTCGCCATTTTAACGACAATACCGTCTACATCTACTCTGCCAGTAATTGTGGTCTCAGAAATATGAAATCGCGGTTGATGCCAAACTCAGAGAAAAATACGCTAAACCATCTGAAGCACAACAAAAGCAACGAAAAAGAACTGAGATATGTAGCTAAATGTTTCCGATGCAAAGTCAGCAAAAATCACTGATCGATGCCTCGAGATTTGATAACAACGCAGAGATGAGAAAAAGATTTTGGTCTTACTGAATGCGCCCCAAGCTTTAATTCGGCAACGTGCATCGAATTTTTCCCCAAGATATTCAAAAGGATACAAGAATACAAATATACTATACCTACCTGGACACCGGAATTGAATCGCTCGACTAACAGTCTCAACTGCGCCAAACCAACCTACGCTGAGGTAAGCATAATACTTCGTGGAATGAAATCGTCGAGCTCACCATATCCGCTTGACCAAATACGAGTTTTTTGCTTAAAGCGCTGTCCGTACCTGCGCACTTACGTAACTGCTCTCACCGGTGAGTCATGGAACCAAGAAACCATTCCTGTAACTTGGAATAGAGAAGTTGCCATTTACAAAGCAGATGCAGCAGATAACCCTGCAAATGTTCGACCAATTACTCTTCAGTCAGAAATGCTAACGAGGCTTACAAGGGACAGGATATACCAGTTCCTAGTTTAAAACGGTTACTCAGAGCGACACATCAAGAAAGGTTTTGTTCCAGGATTAAGCAGCACTTTCGAACAAACCGCCAACGTGAGTTACGTCATTAACCAGGCGCGCCTCAAGCTGCTCAGCGTCACTGTCACCCTACTAGATTTCAAAATTGCGTTTGGAGAGATGCATCACAGCCTAATAAGAGTTTGCTACAATATCATCACGCTCCCTCTGAAATTCAACAGTTAGTAAGAAGTTCGAACAGTGACTTTCCGGTCACGATTGTAACCGACAATTTTGCTAAGGAATACATTAACGTTGATCGTGGAGTCCTACAAGGACCTTCTCAGTCCATTAATGTTAAACATGGTGATGCACACTTTAATCACATATGTCTGCAAGATGGAACGTAAGCAACTCGGATTCTCAACCTAAAGCGTCCAAGACAATGGCTGCAATGTGCTGACGACACTGCTCCAATCTCAGGAACAGAGAGTGAAAACCAGATTCTCCTAAACGTTTTCGTAAAATGTTGTGCTTGGAGCGGCATGACCATTCGTCCAGTTAATTCCACCCTAGATACGTCCACCCTAACATGCAATAACGTTAACCTTAATATTTACCTAGTCTCAACACGATTTTGTGCAACCAATTAAAGTGACATATTATCAGTGTCTCTAATCCATAAAGAATCCGCTCATGGTATCTATCTATTGCAGCAAACGTTATAAGAAAGCACTTCCCCCTGATTGCAACACATCTACCAAAGCAGCAATAAAGGCCATACTCAAGATATTCGAAATCCGCATTTATGCAAAGCCAGCAACCCAGTTGTCGGTCATGATACGTCGAGTTGCTATTTACTTCTATGGTCATGAAAATCTATATGGGATCTCGTTATCTCAGGCTGGTCGTCAGTCCTCAAGAAGATTCCACGTTCAATTAACAATTTTCCAATAAGATACCTGAGCAACATTCTCTCTAACCCAGTGAGACGTCTTCTTCTTTTTCTTTGGAGTCCGTTGAATACGACGAGGACGTTGCACTGTTACCGCTATTGTGTATTTGTAAATGAGTGGCAGCGAAGATATCTTTGCAGACCAAACTCTGATGCGCATACTCTAGCACAGTGCGGGCACTGAAGACAGGCTTTCCTTTTTTTAGCAGCATCGTGACTCTTGATGCGACGCTGCTCTGCATTTGTTTTCCATTCCCCCATGTAGTGCGCAAGACCAGACCTACATGAGGTTCTCCAGAAGATTCTACTGTTTGCCATGCTCTCGAGCGCCGATGTCTTGAGATTGCACCTATGCAGGACGCTTTTGATATGGTCAGCGTACCGCTTCTTTAGGCGGCCAGGCTATCTCTTTCCTTGCGCGAGCTCCCCGTAAAGAAGTCTTCGTGCCAAACGCCAAGCAGGCATTCTGACGACATGGCCAACCCAACGCAGTTGCTTTTAGAACATTAGGCATTCGGCAGTGTTAATCCCAGCCTTGTTCAAGATGTCAGTGAGGGGACGTTTGTGCCATCACCGAATGCCTAAGATTCTTCGCAGACAGCGGGCATGAAATGACTCAAGCACCCTTACTTGACGCCGGTATGGGGTCCATGTCTCACAGCCGTACAGCAAGGTGGAAAGGCAAGTGGAAGCTGCCTTTATCCAATTTTCTCTATTATCTCTACTATCTCGACGCTTAAATTGCAGCTGTCCGACAGTGCGCTGCCAAGGTATAAGAACTCCGAACGGACAGGCAGTGATACACCTGTAACTGAAAAGGTAGGCAAAGCCGGCATTGGATGTACAGCACACGATAGAACTTCCGTTGTCTTTGCGTTTATGTGTAAGCCAGCGCGGCTGCAAGCGTCCGCTAGTGAATAAAGGGTACTTTGGAGGCTGTCTTCGGTGTGAGCTGCGATGGCAGCGTCGTCGGCGTATTTAAGTTCAAATAACCGGTCGCGACAAACTTTGGTTTCAGCGTTAAGCCTGCGAATGTTAAAGATGTTGCCATCCAGACGATGATTGATGGAAATCCCTGCGTTTGGTTCCACGTTGTTCCGAAATACAATCGTTACAGCTACTAGAAAGAAGTTAAATATAACGGGAGCCAGGACGCAACCCTGCTTTACTCCAACAGTTATATCAAATGGGTCGGACTGACGAGCAGCAACAACGACCTCGGTTTCTGTGCAAGCGTGAAACTCTTCTAACAGTTTTAGGAAAGTTGGAGGGCAAACGAACTTTCCCAGAACTCTCCATAATAAGTCTCTGTTGACAGTATCAAATGCATTGTTAATGTCAACGCAAGGAAAAAGTTCTGGGGTTGTTTAAGGCATTTCTCCGCAACAACCTCGCAGCAAAGATCATGTCGATGGTACTGCGACCTTGCCTAAAACCACAATGAGATTCTGGTGCAACTAACTACGTCAACAACATGGGCAAGAAGGCGGCATAGCATGACTCGGGCAAGCACCTTGCCAGCCACAGAAAGTAGAGAGATGCCGCGCCTGTTGCCACAGATCTGGGGCTCACCTGTACGCTTAAAGATGGTAGCAATGTTAGCATCTTTACACTGCTTCGTGATCGTGCGCGTTCTCCACACTTTTGCGAAAAAATTGTGCACCCGTTGGGTTAGAAAAAAACCCACCGTTCTGCAATACTTCCGCAGGCAAGTGATCGGGTCCCACTGCCTTATTACTTTTAAAACCATTTACAGCTTTGACGACTTCATGGAAGGTAGGAGGGACGTCGAGGTCATGAAATAATGGTAATTGCGGGAACAGGTCCAATACGGATGGATCTTTTGGGTTGACGCAGTTTAAAAGCTCGTTGAGATGTTCTGCCCAGTGCTCCAGAATCCCATCATGATCTTTAATCAGCTTACTGCCGCCTTGTGACCTCACCGGGTGGATCGTAATCTTGCTGGGTCCGTAAGCAGCTTTGACGGCTTGGTAGAATTTGTGGACGTCGTTTGTGTCTGCAAAGCTCTGCAGCTCCTGTGCTTTTCGACGCCCCCAGCTGTTCTCCATGTGACGGAGTTCTTTTTGCAAGTGTGCACGAACCTGTTTCCGCTTGCTTTGGAGTTCAACAAGTTTTTGATTTCGCAGTATTGCAGCGTTTGCTTCATGTTTAGCTTGGAAAAGCTTTCGGATTTCCGCATTGTTCTCATGAAACCAGTCGTGGTGCTTTTTGGAGGAATAACCAAGCGCCACGGACGCTGCATTCATGATGCACGAGGTGAAGTTGTGCCATTCTTCTGTAAGAGAGGGTGCAGATGATGGTGTCGCCTCCGAGCGCAGAGCCTCGTAGATCTCCTGACGCAAGCTGCTTCTCAATTCCGCACTTTTGCATGCGCGAACATTAAGGCGCTTAGGTGGCATTTGCTTATGGAGAGGAGCTGCAAGGACAGCTGAAAGCTGGAGATTACCAGCCTGTGGTCGGAACAGCATTCGGCGCCTTGCATGGCTCTTGTGATTTGCACATCGCCGACGTCACGCAACCTGGTGATTACGCAGTCTAGCAGATGCCAATGCTTCGATCGAGGATGTATCCCTGTAGCTTTTCGCTGGTTGCGTGGTTGGAAAAGAGTGTTGGTAATGACAAGGCCAAACTCCGAGCTCAGGCTCAGGAGGTGGAATCCATGGCCGCTGAGGCTGCCAATCCCATGCTTGCCTATCACCCCTTCCCAAACACGCTGATTTGATCCAACTCGCCCATTAAAGTCTCCGAGAACGACCAGCTTATCTTGAGATGGGATAGATTGCAAAGTGGCTTGGAGACAATCGTAAAACGTGTCCTTTGTATCATCATCAGCCGCAAGAGTTGATGCATAACGCTAAGGACAGTCACGAAGCGGCTTTCACATAGTCGAAACCTAAGTGACATCAAACGCTTGTTTATTCCAACGTGTGACTCCGTGATGGAAGGAATCGGACTAGTATGAATAGCAATGCCAACACCGTGAATCCGCTGCGAGTCAGTGGAAACCCCGTTACAAAAGAATGTGTATCTATCTCCAACTTCGATGAGACCTCCTTCGTCAGCTAGTCGGGTCTCCGACAGCGCAGCTATGTCAATGCTGTACCTGCAAAGCTCAGCAGCAACGATTGCAGTTTGGCGAGCAGGCCGGTCAACTATGCTAGAGTCTAGTAGGGTACGGATGTTCCACGTTATATACTTATAGAATAAACGTTTTTCTTCGACGGCTTTGCAGAGATGCCAAACGGCTGCGGCTACCTGTTCAGGATAATTTGGAACAAAAAATTTTTTGGCCACCTTTTCGAGGCCCCTTCTCATGCGAGGTTAGCAGTGCGGTTCCTAAATAGGGCGGCTCAGTCACTCTGGCAGCTGTCAAAGAAGTCTGCTGTTCCAAAGGCCCAGACCCCAGCGACCATCTAACAAGAGCCGCTTTTGTGCAAGCCACGGACTAGAAGCCTCCAGCTCCATTTTAAACCTGCTTCCGCCGCCAATGAACTCATCGCCGCAGGACTAGACCCTCTTGCCTATACATAAAAGCAGTGCCATTGTAATTCAAGAGCTTAAGAGTATTAACGTGGAAAGAGGGTGCGCGGTCCTCAGTACACTGCTTGACCGATGGCGAGAAAATCCAATGACACGGAGAGAACTCCGAGATGATCGGCATGGCCTGCGGCTGCAGAGGCCTGTCGGAACTTCCAAATATGACAGAAGACCGCCTTACGTGTGACCCCGAAGTTGTGTGAGCTTTTGAAGTGGCGGCTCAGACTTGCCACGTCACAAAGTCATCAAAGAACAAGTTTTTGTAGGAAAACGCAAGCACAAAATGAAGGTAAATACATCTGGATACATGATCAGGTTCATCTGAACTTAGAGATAGGAAAAGACTGGTTGCAGAACACTCCCGAGGCACTTTCGACTTTAGTCTACATCAAGGGTCATTTTCCTTTATGGAACACTTTTAAGTGTACCGAAGAGTTTAACGCCGTTCCCGCGAGGATGCTAAAGTCAACGGACTTAAGGATCATTGTAGAGTCATCTTTTTTTCCATCTCTCTCTCTCTCTCCCTCTCTAGGAAAATAACTCTCTGGAATCTTTGCTGTTTCTAGAAAACTCTCTGGGAAAATAAATTCTAGACCCATTGCTTGTCCTGAAACTCTCTCTCTCTCTCTCTCTCTCTCTCTCTCTGTCTCTAGAAAAATAAATTCAAGGGACCCTTGCCGACTCCAGGTCACTCCCTTAGCATCGTTGATTTTAGTCAATGTCAATTGTCATTTTTTCTTAAGACACTCCTGAGACACTCACGAGACACTCCTGAGACCGTTTTTGGGATACGCTGTCTGGGATACACCTTCAAGAGATATCCTTTTTCATTTTCAATGGAAAGCTTGCAGATGACACCGAAGGTGAAGTCGGATACCCACTTAAACCCGGTATACTCTGACTCATGACCCAGCCCAGTGTTTGCATCCAGGTTTTGGAGGAACGTGCTTTTTTTCTTTCCTGTTGTAATTTTCTCCCATATATTTGCCACACACCAAATGCTTTGCCTTATGCATTTAAGGGCTATCGCGTTTGCTAAATGGCTTAAAATCTGCAAATACTTTTATATTTCAGGACTCTACCTTCTAAAAAACGGCTTTCAGAGGGTTTGGACACAACTTGCGCGACGAGCCAATCTCACCATTCGTTACAATGTCGACATCGCAAAAATAGTTCGTGAGAAAGCTGGAGCAACTGCGGTATATCCCATGGGGGGCGTTCTCGTATTTATGAAAGACGAGAATGTTCCAGAAGTCTTTGACTTTCTAGTCTGGAGCCCAAGCGCAAAAGTTGCTTTATCCGTCTTCAAAGACGACTCCCGAGATTGCGAGCGATTTTGGTTCTCCAATATAAGTCATTTTTATTACACAACTTCACTGGTCAGCACGAATGATACAGTTCGAAGTGGCAGTCCCATAGACTGGTGGTACACAAATGTCTTGTCTGGAGAGGACATGAAGGTCTGGGCTCAGAGGGATTCATACGCGGTTGCTAATGGTCAGAAGGGCGCTTCGCGTAAGTGGTCAGACACACCCACAGGAAATGGCAGCATGACTGAAAGGTCATCCGTCTACTATCAGTTCTCCACAACCATGCCGACCATTTCTGGCTTGCAACAGGAGCTACGTCATCATCTTGAGCTACATAAAACGCGAAGTTGGAAAGTCCACTTGCAAATAAATTGGCCGTATTTTCCACACTTCTCCTTGAACGATACCAATCACGGAATTCACTGGAGAATACTGGATGGTCAGGGCCACCATAATACCTGGTTCGTAGGCTCGTCCGTATCGTTTGAATCGATTAAGAGCGTCATCGAATATAATCAGCTACTGATTTCTCGAATGATTGACCCAGAAGTGTAATCTCACAAGGTATTGAGCTAGCTATCAAGAATAGACAGTCAAACAGAAAATAATGATTTTCAGTTGCTTCCAATTTCATGCAAACACTTACCTGAATTGTTACTCGTGCCCGCAATAATGCGATTGCACTTTATTTGACGGCTTAATTGGAATTTCGTGCATTATAGGTATTTTGATAAGCTCTGAGCATTCCTATGCCAACTGCAAGCGTTTATGTGAAACGACCAGTTCATTGTATAATGCAAGTACATTTTAAACCTTCCATAAGTGAAGAATATAATCTCTCGCAATTCCAATCTTTAGAGAGGTACATTTGCGCATACAGCTTGAAAGAAATAAATTCTATATTTATAAATTCTACCATTGCTAATATATAGTTTATTTGAATAGTTCTTGAATATAAGCTTTTAGGCCACCCGCTGCCGTTCCCCATGTAGCTAGTGTATTGACAACAACAATCCAACTGAAGGAAAAATAACCAAGCAATCAACTTTATATCTGCAGGCAACTCCGACACGTTCGTCTAGTAAGTAGAAATGCTTGCAAGAGTGCCTACATACCATAAATCTACCGTTTAATCCTCAACCCGCGATGGGCCCGAGTCTCGCGACATGCGGTGAAATTCAACATGGCGGCTACACGCGAAGATACTTTAATTAAATGCCTTTGTAAAACTTTGTCTTTTGATTTAATAGAAAACTTTAATTGCTTGAGGATTGCTCGAACTTTTTAGGTGAAGAGTTTGAGTTAGGGTTAGGATTAAGCTTTGGGTTAGGATTAGGGTTTGGGTTACAGCTAGATGCACTAGCAAAAAAGAAACAAAAATTAATAACAATGAAAAATATTATGTCTCCGTCAGCAACAACTACAGACAGGTCGTCATCTTGTGTGCCTAACTGCCCCAAGATAACGTCATATATGACCAATCGAAATGTAACGCTTACTGAGTAGTAAACGGTAGATGTATACTTCTTAGTAGGATGTTGCGCACCCTGCTAAGTTTACTTTTATCAGCATATCATTGCGAGAAGCTCGAAAAGCGTGGGATCGATCAAATACATACGTCAAGCAGGATGATAGGCTTTGCAAGTACCTATACGTAGACTAAGTTTTATTGATTCAATTTTACTGAATCCCTTTTATTTTGATGTCAAAGATGATGCCTTGACTGGGATCTTTAAGAAATCACAAATTCTCTTCGCAAATTTACTGTAATGCTTATATAAATAGTATATAAACTTCACAATTTTGCTGGAAGCATTTCTTAGGAAGTACTTTGCCTCAGCGTAGGTACTCTGTTAATTGCCTACTGATAATATAGTAGACGCAAAATGAACAATGTTTTGAAGTAGAGATGAGAAAAAACTTTTACTAAATCAAAATCTCAGCATGACACACAAAAACATCATTTCCAAAAAAAAATGGTAAGTTCTTATAATATATCTTTGGGAGGATCTTTGGGAAGCCGATAATGTTCAGACAGCGCAAGTTGAGCAATCGCATTTGTTAGGAACGGAAACTCGGATTGAAGCTTCCTCCGGATTCGTGGAGCATCGGAACGGAACAACCACTTCCACCTTCTCCTTCGCCAGGCATCCCGGGCGGCATTGCGGCACGGTTGCCAGTGAAGTGCACGTTTGCGGACTGGTGGTCAGAGTGATGTAATCCAGTGTGAACGGACAACCTAAGAGAAAAACATTGACGTTTACCCACCCCAAACCGTTCTGTTGTCAGTGTCTACATCAATATGCTACCTTACTTGTGAGCGTGTTGGTCATGAACCCTATGAATCAAGGTACCAGTTGCAGCTTCTGCCTTTATCGCCTAAATTTGCATCACTTACGTGGAAGCTATAGAACATCTAGTTATGCCTTCAACAAGGAGTATGTTTGTTAATACAACAACAACAACAACAACAACAACAACAATATTTATTTCTCTCCAGAAACGTACAGTACAGGACAAACCTCAAGCGTTCCGAAGGTCTAAATATAATAATTAAGCTAGTTTCCTTGCGTGTCAAAATGAAAAGCAATACTTTCCAAACTGAACGTTTCTTGGAGACGGGGGCATCCTGCATAGTCGCAGCTAATCGGATCGAGGATTTCACTTTGGTATACGCACCAACGTGTCAGTATAAGATACGCTATACTACCAGCCATTGTGTTACACGTCCGACCACACGCAAATCTATGCACGCATGCTTACATGATACAAAATTCTTATAATCACAGCAGCCATGTCAAGATCAATATTGCAAATTATGTCTTGTAACAAGCGTTTTCAGAACAATTAAAGCTGAGTATAATTTCTTACCCTTGTTGCAGTCGGTATCGGGTAGAATCCAGTTCATGGCAAACAACTTCCAATCCTTAATTTCTCTTCCAGCGGGTATCACAAGATCATTGGTGGGATCGCTGTCCATGTTGCCACACATACCACAGATCTTTGAAAACAGTAGAGGTGAAATCGTTGTGCCGATGAAGCGTCCACTCATCAGGGTGACTTCCAAGTTCAGCTCATAGTTGTAGAAGACAAGGTTTTGAAGCTCCGACTCCCAGATCACTTTCATTTTTGGGGTCATAGGCTTCATATGCTTATATTTGTCGTCTCTCATCAAGGAATTGATAACTTCTCCGTCAATCTAAACAAATATTAAGACACATGACCATGCCCTACTGCAGTATCAAACAACACACTATCCTTGAAGTAAGACGTGACATATGATATCGCAGTAAAGCGAGCTTACTCTAATCGTTTACTAAAGTCGTTAAAACTCGGCTAAAACGATAAGAAGATGTGGATATCATGAATTATATA